>SDVV010025945.1:0-12338 GCA_016164225.1 Gammarus roeselii | reverse complement strand
TATATATGTATACAATATATTTATATATATATATTTTCACTTTGCTTGTTACAAGTCTAGTAATACCGATTAGTTCCAAGTAATGTTAGGTGATCGCTCGTCAGTTGACTGTAGAATTCAAAACGTTTATGTAAGCTTACCGCATATGTCAGTGATTGTTATGGTGTTAAAGCGTTAGCAAGTTTCATGTATGGTTTTACTGTAGGAATGAGTTTTTTTGTTGTTGTAATGTTTGATGTGTTGCTCCTACCATTTTCGTCTACTATAACGAATATTGAAGAAATTCACTCTAACATATTTACTACAGATCTGTGATGTAAGGTCCGCAGTCAACAAGATCTAGGAATTAAGTTATGCCTAAGGTACATAATTAGCGAAATATTTATCAATGTACGACAACATAGATCAAATATCAATGATTGCAAAAAGAGTTGCTATTCACTGCCAGATGCATTTATGCCCAACCTAACCTATTCTATCAAATAGTTATGTATTTCTATTTAAGTTTGATGCTTATGTACGATATTGATTTATAAAACTATCCACTTGGGCCGTATAATTAACATATCAAAAGCAGTTTGGATACACTTCTCCAATCTGATCCAGCAAATATCCTTTTGCAGATGTTTAGATTCCAGAATTTTATCGATATCTCCATTACATGATTGGATGGGACTCCGCGGGGAAGGATCCATGAGAACAAATTCACTTCATTTGTTGCAAGTTTTTTTTTAATGTGGATCGGTTATACGCGATGTTAGGTTCAAAGATCTAATCATCCTATCCTAACCTAGCCTAACCAATTTTTGTATATTTTTTCATTCAAGTTTGATTGGTTATGTACGGTATTTAGTCATTCTGTTATGCTATGTACATATCAAATTCATCCACAGGGTTATATTTTACGTAGCTTTGTTTTAAGGTCACACACCATGTACACACATACACACATTTATACGTATATTCAGAGTTGCTGCCATCACATGCCGGCATATGTTAGCATTATTCAGGCGGATACAAGATGGAGGTGCCGGCATATGCCGGCACAATTAAGGCGTATACAGGTGGGAGGTTACGAAAAATGCCGGCATAATTCAGGTGTATACAGGAGGAAGGGGTCGGCATATGCCGGCATAATTCAGGCGTATACAAGGGGATGGTGCCAACGTATGCCGGCTTATGCCGGAATAATTCAGGCGTATACAGGGGGGAGGTGCCGGCACAATGTAGAGGCATACACACATTTGTAAGCATATACAGGGTCGGTTAACATTTGTAGCAATATAAGAAGCCTTCCACACGACCCTAAATACCATTTAAACACATATGTTATTCATATCGTTGTCACTCTCGACCCATATTAGTTTGCAGAGAGGCCCCATTTTCAAACTTAGATGGATTGAATGTTACGAGTAATTCATATTTGTTTCCAACGTCATACAATCGGATACATGGTCTTACACTAGGTTAACCTAACTTACTTCAATATAACTCCTGTCACTACATCCTTTGAAGACTTGCACCTCTGATTTGCCTTTGCTTTCCTATATTTTTCATATTCATGACGATGTCTTCGTTTCAGATGTCGCCACACATTACTGGTGCATTTATGTTTCTTCATTTTTTTTCACAGATTACAGACCTCGTTACCCCATCACTTCCGAACGTACGGTGTCTCAAGCTGTACCCCATCTTTTCACAACAGATCCACAAACTTGTCTGAGCAAGATCTGATCGAATTCTGATTTATATCCTGCCAATCTGTATCACATCTAGATCATTCAGCCTCCACGATAGGTTTTATAGCAATGTTTAAATATGTGCTGAGCGACATTTTAAGTTTCGTTTCATACCTTGAAACATTATCTTCTACTGATTTCGATAATTCGATGGTACCTCCGACTAACTAACTTGATGTATTTTATGGCAATTCATTGCTTAACCTATGAGATTAGGATAATACAAACATTCATTAAAGATTTCCATGTTATATTATTATTTTATTGGCATTATTTACAGACCTTGCTGGCATCATCAGTACCATCTTTTTTCGTTTTTTTTATTTAAGCGAGCATGTTCGTACATCCAACCATATTCATCATCACTATATTTCAGTTCCCTCTCAAAATCTTTCTTATACTCCAACATATCTTTGATGCGGATACCAAAAGCTGTTCCGTTACCGTGAGTCCACAAATGTATTGCTTCTTCCTCTTGAACCTTAATTATTTAAAACTTCTCCAGTTCAACGTCCTTCTGATCTTCATCGATGAGGGATTGTTGCATACGATCCAGATCTTCTTTTCTTCCTAGGTACAACTTATTTTCCACTACTTCAGCTTTATAACAGTCATGATGATGATTTTCAAATTGGATCATATCAATTTCGAGATTTTCTTACCTATTTCCCTTGAACTTTGTTACATACGACTGTAACCCGTCGACATTAGTTACCCAAAGCCGACTTCATTATTCCTCCATCCATTTATGAATGTTATCTCCCACTCTTTTGATTATTGTTTTACCCATTCTGAGGTACTGGTATTTTCAACACTAGTCAATATTTGTTCGATCTGACTCATATCATCTTCGGAGATTTCTTCTTCCTACACACGTGAACTTATTTTGGCCACGTGAACATTAATTGTTGTCTATTTGAGGACGAGCCGTCCTGCTCCACTTACACTCAACGTGACACTGTTTCCAATCTCGTTATGCATCTAGATATTATAACTTGATTACATGTTGTTTATCGCAAAATAATAGGGCTAACATTGCTCGCCTAGGTCATCAACTGTGTATGTATGTATGTGAATAAGGCTGTGTACGTATGTGCATGAGTATGTGTATGTTCAAACGAATGCACGTGTTACATGAGTTGGAAGAAAATGTATGACAAAAATTTAAAATTCAAAATTTCAATAAAATTTTAAATTTTTGAGGGGTAACAGAGTCAAGTCAGTCTATTGAAGTTATAACTTGACTACTTAAGTGAGGAGTTATCCCTCGAAAATTTGAATTTGTATTGAAATTTTGAATTCCAAACTTTTGTGAACATTTTTTTCTAACTCATGTAACACGTACATACCTACGCTTGAACATACATGCACATACGTACACAGCCCTATACACATACATACATACACAGTTGGTGACCTAGGCGGGCAATGTTATCATTATTGTTTTGCAAGAAACAACATGTAATCAAGTGATGTTAGCTAGCTGCATACCGAGATTGGAAACAGTGTCACGTTGAGTGTAAGTGGATCAGGATAGCTCGTCCTAAAATAGACAACAATGAATGTTCACGTGGCCAAAATTAGTTTACGTGTGTTGGAAGAAGAAATCTCCGAAGATGATAAGTCGGATCGAACGTGTTGAAAATACCAGTATCTCAGAATGCGTACAACAACAATCAAAGGAGTGGGAGATAACATTTATATATGGATAGAGGAAAAAGGAAGTCGGCTTTGGGTAACTAATGTCGACGGGTTACAGTCATATGTAACAAAGTTTAAGGGAAATAAGAAAGCAAATATCGAAATTGATATGATCCAAGTGGAAAATCATCATCATGACTGTAATAAAGCTGAGGTAGTGGAAAATAAATTGGACAAAAGAACATAAGAAAATCTGGGTCGTATGCAACAATTTCTTAATGATGAAGATCAGAATGACTTTGAATTGGAGAAGTTTCGAATAATTAAGGTTCAAGAAGAAGAAGCAATACATTTGTGGACTCACGGGAACGGAACAGCCTTGGTATTCGCATCAAAGATGTGATGCGAATGCCTGCATATGCCGGCACCTCCCCCCGTATACGCCTGAATCATGCCGACATATGTCGGCATATGCCGGCATACGCTGGCATATGCCGGCATAGGCCGGCACCACCCCCCTGTATACGCCTGAAATATGCGGACATATGTCGGCATACGCCGGCACCACCCTCCTGTATACGCATGAATTAGGCCGGCATATGCCGGCACCTCCCCCCTGTATACGTCTGAATTATGCCGGCATATGCCGGCACCTCCCTTCTCTGTACGCCTTAATTATGCCGGCATTTGCCAGCATTTGCCGGTACCAACTCTAAATATACGTAAAAATGTGTGTATGTGTGTACATGGTGTGTGATATAAAAAAACTACTAAAATATAACCATATGGAGGAATTTGATATGTAAATCGCATAAAAGATTGACTAAATACCATACATAACCATCTAACTTGAATGAAAATATAAAAAAAATGGTAAGGCTAGGTTAGGGTAGGATCATTAGATCTTTGAACCTAACATCGCGTATAGCTGATCCCCACAAAAAAAAATCTTGCAACAAATTAAGTAATTTTTTGTTCTCTTGGATCCTACCAGCTGAGTCTCGTCCAAATATGTAATGGAGATATCGATAAAATTCTGTATTCTAAACATCTGCAAAAGGATATTTGCTGAATCAAATTCAAGGAGTATATTCTAACTGCTTTTGATATGTTAAATATAACGAAAAAGTGGAGAGTTTCATTCATATCATCATCGTACATAAGCATCAAACTTAAATAAAAATACATACCTTTTGGTTAGAATAGGTTAGGTTAGGTAATAATGCATCTGGCAGTGAATAGCAACCCTTTTTGCAATCATTGATATATGATCCATCTTGTCGTACATTGATATATATTTCGCAAAACTATGTACCTCAGGCATGATTTATATCCTAGATCTTGTTGACTGCGGATCTTATATCACAGATCTGTAGTAAATATGTTTGAGTGGATTTATTCAATATTCGTTATAATAGACAAAAAATGGCAGGAGCAACACATCCAACATTACTATAACAAAAAAATCTTATTCTAACAGTAAAACCATACTTAAACTTGCTAACGCGTTAACACCCATAACAATCACTGACATTTGCGGTAAGCTTACATGAACGATTTGAAAACTACAGTCTACTAACGAGCGATCACCTAACATTACTTGAAACTAGTCGATATTACTGGACTTGTAACAAGCAAAGTGAAAAAATATATATATGTAGTTACATAAACCGGTAAAGATTGGTAAAAAATACAGAGTCAAGTGGATAGATTTGATACGAATAAAGCTTAAATCAATGAAGAAATACATGATACAAGAACGAAAACCAGGGAAAAATGTAATCCGTGGTTAGATTAGGTTAGGATAGGTTAGGATGTGATCGGTTTACGGCCCCTCTACATTACAAACCTATAATGGAAAATACTACAGTGGATCTGTTGAATGCTCGAATTAGTCAGATATTGTGAATCGGAACGCAATCTCATAATAAAGCCTGAAATAATCAGTAGCTTCTAAGTGTATAAACTGCAAATGGATCACAAACATTTATAAAAGTATGACATGCATGAATAAGCATCCAGTTAAGACATGCGAGCGGATAACATAATTGGGATGTACATTAAATTATTGAAGAATTCTAACACTAACACTCTACACAAATCCGGTAGATTAGTTCTCCAAATGGAGCCGGACCCAAATCCAATGCCGAGGGGTAAAATGTTTCAATATTTTGGATCATTTACGTCCAATTAAGCGTATTTTATACCCAACATTCCATGAAATTAGATGAATTTATATCAAATACAGTTATACTCCTCTGATAACCGTTCAAAAACGGATAACAGCAATAAAATGGCTAAGTAAGTTTCTCTACTATGTTCTAAGCAACATTGATTATCTATTATTCACGGTTTATCCTACCACACCCAGATGATAAATCCTACACCAATATAGAAGTTGTATGGTCAATCAATACATGATGCCGAAATGCCTAATCGATCTTGTAATGAAGAGAAATATATATAATCATGTACTTTATCTCCTAAGGTGATCTGGTTTATGAAAAAAAAATCATATACTAACATAACAGACATTTAATACTGATATCATGCATAACAAATAATAATATTACGGTTTCCGTTCAAATTTATAAAAAATTCCTAGAGTTAACTGATGCTATGCCTCTAGTAGGAAAAAATCCAAGCCAAGTGTGTCATAACAACGGACTCTAAAATGCTTTACTAGGTCACTTCTCAGTAATATACCACTGATATATAACAAATTTAGAGGTTACACCCAGTCATAGTACAATAACTCAGACATACTATGCATCTGTTTAGTCCATCATCTCTGTACAACGTCGAGCAAAGTCACATCCTGGACATGACTAAGAATTTATATACAGTGGTCATGAATGGGCCTGTCATGAGTCTCGAAGATTTTGTGGCTACATAAAGCTGGCCTTATGTTCACTGACGACCTAAGTAAATCAGGATAACAATCAACAGCTTGAAGGATAACCTCTCTAACAATCCCATGGAGAAGTTAAGACCAACATCCACAAGAACTTACAAAATCACTTTGAACTTGAACAAACTCCAAATGACAACCAAAGAGTCTAAGCTGCCCCTACACCAAGACCCATCCATCAAATAAATCGTCTTCTAAAACGTTAAACTACACACTTGCTAGGGACCAATGACGAAATTCCACAGAGATGCAGTGCGGATTTACACCTCTTAAACTTACATTCTTATAATTATCGTGGAAAAAATATCATTCAACAACAACTATAGAAATAGCCAAATAAGATTCTCTACTCTGCCCTAATCGATATTAAAAATTGTGATACACTAGGGTATCCATCATAGTAAATCGGTCTACTAATACAAATAAACATGTATAGAACGATCTTTGGCCTAGGGGATTCTCTAACTCCTCCTAAACATTTATGAATGGTTCTACATTAAACATACAATAAGCTAACACCAAAACCAAGTTTGTAACAAATGGAATCTTATAAAACTATAATATACACGTCAAACATTGTACCAGGATGTAAAAATTTAAATAAAACACTAAAAATATACAACATGTAACTAAATTAGGCCTGAAATACTGTTCTACATTGCAGATACAAACGTGATATATCCTAATATTCCGATATTGTATATAATAACCAATAGATTGCATTGAAGATGAAAACTCTACAGAAAACATACGAAACTGATAGACCCATACTAAAACTTTCGAGTTATAATAAAGCAAGAAGATCAATTCTCTACCATACCCCAAAAAAACATACATTAATTACCATGATGTACGAGAAAAAAAAATAGCATGGAACCTGCCAAGCAACTAACGTGAATAAGTCAATTATACCCTTGGGTGATGATACTGATGTAAACATGGATTTAACATGTAATTGCAATCTCACCTACTTTTCCAAAGCGAGAGAATTATAACGAAATGCTTCCATTGATAAAGACAATCCTATTCATACTGAACAAATAATTTGCATCTTGAAAATAATCCATAACGGGTTCTTTCTAATTTTGAAGGAATGTTTCAGTCACCCGTTTATTATGTATATGTTTTTTCGTCCGGTAGCTCATAACAGAGAAAACAATAGAAAGAGTTACTGCAAGAGTAACTAAAACAGAGCGCAATGATATTGATAATACAATCGCAGAAAATAACATTATACTAATTGAATCGGTGTCACGTATAAATTGGTTAACAGCGAACGACGTAGAAATGATACCAAGGTTGAAAAATTCATCATGAACGTGTCCGGAAATGCATGTGAACAATTTGGAACTTTTATATTTAAAATCAATAAAATGATCTTTTAAATGTTTGGTATCAATACCCCTAAACATTCAGAGGACTAGCATTGAAAATGAATATATGCAACATGACATGCAATGGAATTGCAATGCAGTGTGCCCAGCATTGAAATGCGAATGCCTGTATGTATATGTAAACGTTCTATTTATAAAGCCTATTACTATATAAAAATGTAATAATATATATGTAACCCATTAACATACTTTATGAATAATCCGAAAGCTGTCCCTCCGTCTGAATGAGTCATCCACCTCCGTTTCCCTTCGCACGCCCGTCTCCCGCTACCCTTTCCGCCGACCGCCGAACTCCGGCCAACCCCTTACCCACCGCTAATGAAGCCATATCTTATTCCTTCGCATCCGCGTTTTGCACAAATATACTCTACTGTTGTCAGCCTTACAGGTTAACATACAAACTAGGCTCAATAAACTCTGTGTTAACCTCCCCTCTTAATCCAATCAAATGCCTACAACCAGCCAAATTTCTACAACCAATGCCTACAATCAACCAATTGCTTACGACCAATACTTTCAACCAACCAAATGCCTACAACTAATGCCTACAACTAACTGCCTACAACCAACCAAATGCCTACAACCAAATGCCTACAACCAACCAAATACCTGCAACCAACCAAATGCCTACAACCAAAGGTTGATTGCTTAAAGTTTATTTAAATATCTGAGATCAACACTAGAATATGTCGGAGGTTTAATCACCGCCACCCTAGTAACACGGGCTCAGTTACTAATGTGGTGGTGATCACAGCAACGCTCCCGTGATGACTGGCTCAATAACTATAAAGTGATGGGCATCTCTTAACGACACTGGCTTAGTTGCTTAGGTGGTGGTGATCACAGCAACGCTCCCGTAATGACTAGCTCAATAACTATAAAGTGATGGGCATCTCGTAATGACACTGGCTTAGTTGATTAGGTTGCGGTAATCACAGAAACGTTCTCGTAATGACTGGTTCAGTAACTTTAAGGTGATGGGGATCACAGTAACTATCTTCTAATGACACTGGCTGAGTTACTAAGGTGGCGGTGATCACAGCAACGCTCTCGTAATGACTGGCTCAGTAACTTTAAGGTGATGAGGATCACAGTAACTCTCTCTCAATGACACTGACTTAGTTAATAAGGTGGCGGTGATCACAGCAACGCTCTCGTAATGACTGGCTCAATAACTATAAAGTGATGGGCATCTCTTAACGACAATGGCTTAGTTGCTTAGGTGGCGGTAATCACAGAAACGTTCTCGTAATGACTGATTCAGTAACTTTAAGGTGATGGGGATCACAGTAACTATCTCCTAATGACACTGGCTTAGTTACTAAGGTGGCGGTGATCACAGCAACGCTCTCGTAATGACTGGCTCAGTAACTTTAAGGTGATGAGGATCACAGTAACTCTCTCTCAATGACACTGACTTAGTTAATAAGGTGGCGGTGATCACAGCAACGCTCTCGTAATGACTGGCTCAATAACTATAAAGTGATGGGCATCTCTTAACGACAATGGCTTAGTTGCTTAGGTGGCGGTAATCACAGAAACGTTCTCGTAATGACTGATTCAGTAACTTTAAGGTGATGGGGATCACAGTAACTATCTCCTAATGACACTGGCTTAGTTACTAAGGTGGCGGTGATCACAGCAACGCTCTCGTAATGACTGGCTCAGTAACCTTAAGGTGATGAGGATCACAGTAACTCTCTCTCAATGACACTGACTTAGTTAATAAGGTGGCGGTGATCACAGCAACGCTCTCGTAATGACTGGCTCAGTAACTTCAGGGTGATGGGGATCACAGTAACTATCTCCTAATGACACTGGCTTAGTTACTAAGGTTGCGGTTATCCCAGCAATGCTCTCGTAATAACACTATCTCAGTTGTTAAGGTGGCGGTGATCACATCAACGCTTATGTTTTGCGCCAATATTTGTGGTCGTTGTACTCACTGTGGTCACAGCAGCGCACTGAACCGGGGCAGTAATATGAGCACCTGTCAAAAAAAACATTCAAACACGGAATTAAACCACTAATGCAGAGAACGTAAACAATGTCAACGTAAACAAGGACAACGTAAACAGGACCAACGTAAACAAGGTCAATGTAAACTTCACATCAAGGTATCACTATATGATTTAGCGTGAATAATAAATATGAAGAATATCTTCATATCTGTTCATTTCCATACCGACGAGTATGGAAACGAACAAATATGAAGAACCGTACGCTCCGCTTCTGACACATTTTCTCACACTCTGTTAGAAGCCATAGCGGTAAAATGTTTCACGAGAGAGAGACAATTAACCTTCGCCCTGGGTTAGCTGGTCCCAGAGTTGAGCTTGGGGGCGGCTGGTGTCGTGGCCCAGATAGCGTTCGGTACCCAGGGAGCTTGAAATCTCAGCAGCCCAATTCCCTTTTGAGTGTCACACCTGCAGACTAACATGTGGTAATGATTGGTACTCAAGCAGGTTCTAATCACAGCAGCCCAATAAGCTTTCGAGAGCAGACTAACATTGTGCAGTGTCAAGTTTATTTTACTGCAATCGCATACAAAAGTCGGGCCTTGTAGTGACACTATGCATGTAACGGGTTTGGTTTTGAAGAAAATTAATAGAATACAAAATATAAACATTATTGAATTATATTCTGTTCTTTTTAACGACTCAACCATGCAGTATAAACCGTTCAAAAACGTTCGAAAAACTGCCCAAGTTATAGTGTGAATGTACAGCACGTTGTAGTCAGAACAGATAGAAAACAGAAAGTTCGAATTCTCGTGCGTAAAACCATTCATGTTCCAATACTGGGATATGTTACCCTACAATTCAAATAGGCAATTAAAAAATCCTGCCAACTAATTCAAATACAAATTATTCACAGCCCTCAAGTCGTGCCCAGAAAGTCTGCCAAACAATCCACGAAATTTTTTGCCCACATTTCACCGACTCTCAGAAACCAATTTCAGGGATGTCGTTCGGAGGTCCGGAGGGAAAATTTCAAAATTCGTTTACTTGAATGAGAAACATTGTTATCTCTGCTACCATGGACTATTCACATTGCTTGCGGCACGTTGCCATGCAACCATTGTTCAGCCATTGCTATAATGCCGAAATTCATGTTTTGACACCGCTATATCAAAGGAGCTCGATAATTCATGAAAATGTTTCAAATGTGTTACAGCTATTATGCTGGTTTGGGAGTCAGCTTTAGCAGCCTCGGGTCTCATCTAACAGTTAACCAATTGTTGGTCCAACTTATGGAGGCTTATGGGCCACGCTATATTCGTCAACCAATCATGCAACGTGACGGGATTTATGCAATCTTCCTCATCCTCCCTTTCGCCGTCTATCAATTAATTGCCCACCCAGTGAATCACCCTCACTTACAAATGCATGCTTATCATCGGGTCCGACCATACATGCATAACGTCGAATATTATCACCGCACTCTATCATTCCTGTTAGACGTCCAATGAACGTCACTTGCAACACGTCGAATATTGTCCTCGCTCCCTTTCATTCATGTTAGGCGTCCAATAAACCGCCCTTACAACACACGGAATATTGTCATTGATCTCTATCATTCATTTTAGGCGTCCAATGAATGTCACTTGCAACACGTTGAATACTGTCATGCTCTCCATCATTGATGTTAGGCGTCCTATGATCGCTGCTTGCAATACGTCAAATCATCCTTCCCTATAACTCACTTTTCCGGGCTTGGCGGGTTTGGTCCTGGGGCCGACGGCCAGACCGGTGTCGGGGTGACGGAGGGCCACATGGGGTCTGAGATTGGGGGCCACAAGGACTGCCCTGAAATGGGTTTGCAGACGTAGTTGCTAACGCACAGGTCGTAGCAGCACTTGGTATCGGACGAGCACTCCACATCGTCATTGCAGATCACCTGCGGGGATCAGTCATTGTTGAGGAACTGACCACCTGCAGGAATCAGGCTCTGGTGAGGAACACCTACGGGCGTCAGTCTGTGATAGCGACCAGACAATCTGCCTCGGTAAAGGTTTAATGACGACCAGGCCACCTGCGGGGTTCAGTGTTTGTTGAGGAATAGACCACCTGCTAGAGTGTTGGGCTTGATGACGGCCAGACCATTTGCTAAGGTCAGGGTTTGATGAGGAGCAGACCAACTGCAGGGCTGAGGGTTTTGATGAGGAACATACTACCTGCGCAGGCATGAGTTTGGTGAGTAACAGACCATCTGGGAGTGAGTAACAGGTATCAAATTACTTTGGGTGTCTGACTTAGCCCCTATGTAACTCTGAAATTGTCATCAATAATTACTTTAGGGGGCCGGCGCGAGGGGGTGAAAGATGGCGGGCAGCCCTTGAGATTTCGGCAACCTGTCATGATGATTTGGGAATTTTTCTTGTTGTTGAAGGTAATCTCCATATTGATTACATTATATATTCATATTTGGCTTGATGACTATATATTTTGTGGTTTTATTACATGTTTATAGTATTATTTCATTAAAGATAGGGTATGATTGACTCATACTGTTCTCTACTGCGTGGATTTGGGATTCTTTCGTGGTTTGACGGCCTAATCTTTTCATTATTCATAGTATTTATAAATCAGTTTTATCCTTTAGACCAATGTATTGGGTATACTTGGTTACTACTGTTTGTTCATTATATAT
>SDVV010025944.1:0-12338 GCA_016164225.1 Gammarus roeselii | reverse complement strand
ATATATATGTGTGTATGTGTGATGTGCCTGCACAGATACACCTTAAGATGGGGAAATGGCATATTCTTCGCAGGACGTACGCATTCAGATAATGATCTTATAATTACCTTATTAACCATTCACACCATCCGATTTATTTTTATTACTTGCTTCCATGTTCCACCGGAGCCCCAACGCGAAGTTAATGCAGACTCCCCCGTAGGGCGGTCACACCATACGAGTGTGAGCAAGTGCGTATCGCAATAGAACGTGAGCAAGTGCTACAGTTGATCGAGGTCAAATAAGCGGAAAGAACGTCGTGTGGCTGTTAGGTCATGATGAACATAACATATGATGTGAACTAAACTAAAAAAAACGTCAACTATGTAAACTGCGATACTTGAAACAACGTAGTATTCAAACGTTGTTACTTAATTAAAATAAAAAATACAATTGCTTCTCAAGCTCACAAATGACCGCACACGAGCTAAATTTGAAAATATACAAGTGGCGTGAACGCCACTGTTTATAGACGAAGAACAGCTGTTGTCCTTCAGACAATCACAGCCTTTGTTGCAGCCCGTGGCTCCACAATTCCCCGAATAACGTGCAGAGATGTTAGGATTATCCGATCTGTGTTTCCGATGCGTTTTGGATGACGGGGGAAACCCGGTAGCACACCAACCATCGGGTTAATGGAGCAACTCCACTTTCCACAAGATTGCCATTGGTAAACAGTCGCGGGCCTTTCACCTCAGACCTTTGGCCTCAGACTTTGGTCTACACGGGAATCGCTTTGTAACGAGTTTCATACGGTCTAACTGGATTTTGAGATCATCCAGCAATTTTTTTATATCAAATTATCTCATTCTAAGAACTTTGCCATGATCGACAAAATTGGAAGCATGTTTATATCTACGGAGAGGACTTATTCAGTGTCATTCGAACGCTCTACAGAACATCCACGACGGCATGGATGCTCTGTAGCTCGTATATAGAGGGTAGCAACTGATCAGTGAAAATGTGATGGAAATAAGGGGTTACATTATGTAAAGTAAGATTAAGTAAGGTTAGGTTAGATTAAGTCAAGTTACGGTTAGAGTACATTAGAATACAGGTTTAAATGTTAGATATTTGTTACACCGAAGAACAATATCAATAGAGTTTGATCGATCACCGAAATAAATCATTTCCGACAAAATCTATAGACTAAATCATGACTTCCGCGGCGTTCAATACTATAAACAAAGGATGGCAAACACGTGCGAATAACATAATATCAGTTTGCTCGAATATCTCCGTGCCTTACTATGTACCTAATACACAATGGATGTTTGCGTGCACGTACGAATAACATGATATCCGTTTGCCCTTAGACCTCCGTGAATAATAATTTCGCAGATATTGCCATTCGTGAAAATTTTATTTGATCGATTCAAACTAATGAAATTGATATTTTGGTATTTACCGTTGGAATGGAAATTAATAAGCAAATACCTGTCCCTGAAGGTCATCTGCGGTGACACAATTATTTATACTAATCTGTAGCTTCTACTTAAACAAATAATGGGAACAGTTATTATTTAACGCAGTTCAACAGAAAAAGTGGTCAATGTATCGATTACGTCTCAGGTATAGTCAAACAAATCACTGTTAACAGCATTCAAGATGGCGTAGGGGGAGCTCTTCTAGAAGAACTTGTATGTTAAATCGGCTCTCGCGATGGATCGTCTAACAAATGAATTTTTGGAAAATATGACACTGATGAGATTTTAAGAACCGTGACGTCACATGTAGTGAGGTTTCAAGGATATAAAGGATTCAAGGATTTTGAAGACTTGAGAATTTATGACAAGATAGTAAGAAGTAGCATCCAGTTGTTCAAATATCTAAAGCTTGAATTATCTTTGAAAAATTCCAAGTACGCCCAAAAGTTTCTTGAATTAATACCTTTGGATAGTAATGAAAAGTGCACCCGTAAATTTTTACCGCAGATGATCTCTAAGGTATTGAAATACTAATGTTACTTTTACACGTCAACTAGTCGTGACAAACGGCTCCCAAGGCTTGGCAAACGTCAACTTTATCGTGGCAAAAGTAAACGAAAAACATTTTATGTTAACATGCAGCAGTTATATGCAACACGGGTAATCGTGGTTCACATTTCCATGGATTTGTTACGTTTCAGCTTCCAAGGTTGCGATAATTGGGTAAATCAAGGTTGGAATGATCAAACATTGGTTTTATAATTGTCTTTTTGTAACAGGTAACAAGACAAAAGTTACTCTATCAATAGAGTACTGAATATAAAATTGATTGTCATAACGGACACAGAGTAACAAAAGTGTAAATGAACAGCAGGTCGAATAATTGTATTATGGTGCAAGACGAGCGTAGAGTAGAGTAGGGGGGCTACACCCGAGGGCGGTACATAGGTGCTCGAGCGAGTCTGACGGATCGCTGTCGCCGAAGGCAAGTGTGTGTGCGATGGCTGTCGCTGCTGGCAAGAGTCTGTGTTCTGCCCTCTATCGTTCGGGCTGCCCTGAATAATATGTGGGAGGGCCATGTTCATGAATATAAAGGGGGATCCTCCAATCAAAGAATAATTCACATTTTTGGACCAGCTAAAGAGGCGGGCCTCCTAATACCCAGACCTCATTGATACTCTACAATTGATTCTTTTAATGGATTTTGTTGGCTCCTCCCATCTATTGTTTACCATATATGATACCCCTGAGCTAAACAGTGTTATGGGATCTAATCTCCAACAACCGCCAACACACGGAGCTTTACGAGGTGTGCAAATGGCCCTCAATTCGTCAATGTCTCCTACGTTGCACAATCCGCCAAGGAGCCACCTGTTTCTTTTTAAAACAAACATTGGAGGGGAAATAAATATATGCTGGGCAAGGGACCTCCACGTGAAACTTGAGCTAAGGGTTAACAGGCCTAAGGCCTACACTGTTTCTAGGGACACACACTACGCACCTCTCGCGGTAATGATCGGTTAGCCAAGTTTATAAATTAGTGCCAGAGGAGGCCGATCATAACAGATTTGTATAGTCGAAAACCTTTCTCCACGAATGAAGTAAGGTTTTTCACGTCTGACAGCAGGTGTTGAAAACAAGACACGTCATTGCTCGTCAGACAGCATGTGTTTAAGAACAAGACACGTCATTGCACATCTGACAGCATGTGTTGAAGACAGAACACGTCATTGCTCGTCTGACAGCGTGTGTTGAAGAACAAGACACGTCATTGCACATCTGACAGCAAGTGTTGATGACAGGAGAGGTCTTTGCGCGTCTGACAGCATGTGATGAAGAACAAGACATGCCATTACAAATCTGACAGCATGTGTTGAAGACAGGAGAGATCATTGCTCGTCTGACAGCATGTGTTGTAGAACAAGACAGACACGTCATTGCACGTCTGATAGCATTTGTTGAAGAACGAGACATGTCATTGCTCGTCTGACAGCAAGTGTTGAAGAAGACACGTCACTGCACGTCTAACAGCATGTTTTGAAGAACAAGACATGTCACTGCACGTCTGACAGCATGTGTTGAAGAACAAAATGCGTCATTGCACGTCTGACAGTATGTGTTGAAGAAGAAGACACGTCATTGCACGTCTAGCAACATGTGTTGAAGAAGAAGACACGTTATTGCTACCAACATTAGTCATAACAATTATACGATGATTTCAGTGATTGCTTATATTTTCCCCAAACATTTTATCTTATAAGGAATCAGACATTCATAACAATCACTACGACCTAGGGCCTCGCGACCAGGCGTACTAAAAAGAAAAAAAAAATAGCAGATTTCCATAGAAAAATTTGCAACATATTCTTTCAATCAAGAACCAATGCATTCAGAATAGAGTTGTGGTTGCGGTGGGCAGAGTAGATCTTATTATTATAAATGCCGCCATTTGCTTACCCGTTCACGAAGCCGCCGACCTGAACGAGCAGAAAAGGCAACGACTCTACTACATCCAGGCATATTGTAAATAGTTCAATACCGAACATACATATTGGCTTCTTTCATTTTATGTACCGTGAAGTAACATGTACAGATGACATGGCTGCCCGAGTGACTGGATTGAGCCTATATAGGCTCTATTTGCGATGAGGCCACAGTGTTTGAATTACCTCCATTCGTGACGAGTGAATACCCGTTCTGTAGGCGGAGAAAATTGTGATAGGGTAAAATATACAAAATTCCAATGTTAATTTCCCCTAAAATATCCAGAATTTCTTGTACCTTGAATGTTTGTACATGCAATACACTTCTAAAAAGGAGAGAAAAAGGCTTCTGTTCCTAAAAATAATCCTATGCCTATACTAATTAGGAGTTGTTAGTGTCACTGTCTGAACAGACGGGAATATCATATAATTTTTTTACATTTGTAACGGATAATGTTGTGGCACTTAAATCTGTGTTATCGCCTTTACGCTTCCAAATTTTATTTACTGTAAATTTGTTTTAAAAGCCACACTGTCGAACATAACGGTGTAAAAATTGCCCATTTTCAAATTCTTGAGAGTCATTGCACCGTTTGTAGATGCAACACGCTTCTAAGCGTAAAGTTCATGGACATTTCCATGTTCACGCGACTTTGAGCAATGCCGTTTTATCTTTGACCGTCTCACTGACAATGACGTCGAAGTGAGGTTTTCTTCTCTAAAATAACGTGGGATTTGTAGCTTAAGTTGCTTCATTTTATGAACCCGGAAATTGACTCGTTCACGACCAGAAGCATATAAATTCAATACGATCTTATTTCAATCTAGATCAGGATTTAGAAACGTGTTTCATGATAACTCTAGACAAAAAACACTTATCTATGTTGAGAGGAATTGAAATGTGCACTGCATCTGACGACCTGATATGCAGTCGTAAACGGTGCACATTGTGCATCTGGCGAGCTGATATGCAGTCGTAAACGGTGCACATTGTGCATCTGACGAGCTGACATGCAGTCGTAAACGGTGCACATTGTGCATCTGACGAGCTGATACGCGGTCGTAAACGGTGCACATTGTGCATCTGATGAGCTGACATGCAGTCGTAAACGGTGCGCTTTGTGTAAAGGACGCGAACAACACATTCGGGCATGACTTTCTACACTCTTCGTGAGTCAAACATGACGTGAGTAAATGTAATGTAAAATATCATGATGGACATTTTCTACTCTGTTTTTTATTAAAGGTTAGTGTAAGCAGGTTATTGGCATGATCACTTGGACGACATCAGGCCTAACTTGTTTTAAGTAATTATCTAGAAATCATAAGTTCAATGTTATGCCTTATTTCGTCATGACCTATTGACGTCATGACCTATTGACGTCATGACCTATTGACGTCATGACCTATTGACGTCATGACCTATTGACGTCATGACCTATTGGCGTCATGACCTATTGACGTCATGACCTCTAGAACAATTGAAAATAAAGTGTCCTTTAACAATATCCTTCGATTGTTGGGGTGTAAAGGTGAATTTATGTACTTCTCCTTCTTATAAGTTGATATTAAGTATCCTTCAGTAGCAAATGTTCTTCAGAACAGCTCACGCTGACGAAGTCCTGGAACACATTATCAGTGTTATGTGAAGTTGTTATGTTAAGTTATGTGAACATATCAGTGTTATGTAAAGTTGTTATGTGAAGATATTATCAGTGTTATGTGAAATTTTGTACTTTTTAATTTAGTCAATAATTCTAAATAAATTTAAAATCCTAAATCCTGAAACCAATTATTTACATTCGTTTGTACGTGTGAACATCAAAATATAGTTGAACATATATTTTGATATTCGAAACTCACGTCTGTGACATCAATATCGGTGAACAACTGTTGTAACTAATAGCAGTAACTAATAGCAGTAACTAATAGCAGTAACTAATAGCAGTAACTAATAGCAGTAACTAATAGCAGTAACTAATAGCAGTAACTAATAGCAGTAACTAATAGCAGTAACTAATAGCAGTGACTAATAGCAGTAACTAATAGCTGTAACTAATAGCAGTAACTAATAGCAGTAACTAATGGCAGTAACTAATGGCAGTTAGGAGAAAGCAGACCGATGCAACAGGATTGCAGCATGAAACAATCCCAGCATCTTCATTAACACACCAGAAATAAATTACCTATAAATTGCATGTACGATTAACTCATACATGATCGAACAAATGTGCATTGACAACAGGGTGGGCACTGTCCCCTACCCACCCAAAAAGAAAAAAGAAAAAAATTATAGAACCCAACTTGAAAAAAAACACTTAAAAAAACATAAAAATCCAAAATCAAGTGAATTTACAAACAAACAGGAGAGTATATGAAACGAGGAGAAGAAACAAATATATTGAGTTTGTAAATTATTTTAGTATTATTCATTATTAGGCATTATACGGCTACACCTAGTAGGCTAGTATAGGAAATTAGGAATCTGTAATTATTATTATTTGAAATTGAATAATCAAGAAATTGAAGACCCATTTGGGACCCTCCCCAAGCCAATCTAATATTAACAATAGACTTAATCAGTCAGTGACTTATTGAATCATGACTCATGGCCGAGACTCATGTCACTCATCATTCATCACATGAGTTAGCCCGTACTTGGTCGGGGGGGGGGGGGCTCGTTTTTAGGGAGTTTTCACACAGTCGTTACTCTTTCACTATAATAGCTATAAGTAATTTGGGATACAGTCAAATTAAGTACAAGCCTTGATTTTTCCAATCGCGCAATCAGATTTTGAATCCAACTGCCCATTATGAGTGAAATTTTGTGTTGCAAAAAATCTTGATTGTTTTTCTTATGCAAAATCGCGCAAAAACGTGCAAATTCTTTTTTTCTGGTCTAAAATTAACAAAAATTCATCGAAATGTAGCTTTTTTAATTTTCTATCGAAATGGTTTACGAGTAAGTTTCGATCAGACGCATAGTTTTGGGTAAATTTAAAAAATCAGCCTGTGTGACTGTGCTGGTTTGATCAAGCCAGGATGGACAAAGTAAGGGTGGCACTATATTTATAGCCACATAGCACCTTCCCCAATCATCCCAGATCTGAGCGATACATTTAGATAACTTCTCTCGCCAAGACCTTTAATTTCACACTATGCAAAACATTATAATTGAACGAAAATTAAAGAAGGTAGCATTCTGTGGCTTGATCGATCCCGACATCAAGTAGGGGTTAGTTACTAAATAGATCTCAAATTGCAAAATTAAAACTATCAAATAACCTTATCAAATATTCTTTTACCTTTATAAAAGACAGTCTCAGTGGCATACAGGCCTGGCCCCTATTGCAATTTGGTCCAGTGCACTAGAAAGCCTTGGCACTCTAATCCAATTTATTACTATTTGGCTGTATAAGTCTTAACTTTCCACAATTTAATTCGATATCCCCAATAAAACCCAATTCTGCCCAGTAAAATTCATTTTGCCCAGAAAAAAGGTGGTTGGTCTTTTTTGATAAAATTCGCTTTTTCCCGCACTGATTAACAATGCGTCATTTAATCGACAGAATATGACCGGTTGCTTTATGGCCCGATGGCTCGATGGTAGAGAGAAGTGTTGCTGGTTGCTGCTGTAAGACAAGCGCCAGAGACCTGCATGGCCCCAGACCTGCACCTCCCGTCGACATGCACCGTTGATGTTGTCAAAATTACACGACTTCTCCAGAAGATCAGTTGAAAATTAATAACGTGACGGTGTTTTTGAATCAAGAACGGGATTCCCTGCAGGAAAATTGTTACCCGCCGTTGTCCAAAGATGACGTTATAGGAATGATTTTCACGGGATGTTTTACCAGTGCAGAGCCACGTCCATCTTCATCTACTGGTGCTACTACAATAAGAGATCATGCGAATCATAAAGGTAGAAATGTACATTAACTGAGTTCATTTGTTGCTTTATTAGATTAAACCTTTTTTTATATGAGGATCTATCAACACAGTACACAAGTACGTTTGGGCATTCATGCTTATACGCAATTAATCGCACTAGCAGCACTCTCACTAACAGCACTCCTACTAACAGCACTCTCACTAACAGCACTCTCACTAACAGCTCTATCACTAACAGCTCTATCACTAACATCACTCTCACTAACATCACTCTCACTAACAGAACTCTCACTAACAGCACTCTCATTAACATCACTCTCACTAACAGCACTCTCACTATCAGCACTCTCACTAACAGCACTCTCACTAACAGCACTCTCAATAACAGCACTCTCACTAACAGCACTTTTACTAGCAACACTCTTACCAAACAGCACTCTGCCTAACAGCACTCTTACTAACAGCACTCTCCCTAACGGCACTCTCCCTAACAGCACTCTTACTAACAACACTCTCTAACAGCACTCTTACTAACAGCACTCTCACTATCAGCACTCTAACTAACAGCTCTCTTACTAACAGCACTCTTACTAACAGCACTTTCACTAACAGCACTCCTACTAACGCACTCTTACTAACAGCACTCTTACCAACAGCACTCTTACTAACAACACTTTTTCCATAAGCACTCTTTCTAACAGCACTTTTACTGACAAAACTCTTACTAACAACACTCTCACTAACAGCACTCATACTGACAACACTGTTACTAACAGCACTCTTACCAACAGCACTCTCACTAGCAGCACTCTTACTAACAGCACTCTTACTAACAGCACTCTTACTAACAGCACTCTTACTAACAGCACTCTTACTAACAGTACTCTTACTAATAGCACTCATAGTAACAGCACTCTCACTAACAGCACTATTACTAACAGCACTCTTACTAACAGCACTTTCACTAACAGCACTCATACTAACAGCACTCTTACTAACAGCACTCTTACTAACAGCAATCTTACTAACAGCACTCTTACTAACAGCACTCCTACTAACAGCACTCTTACTAATAGCACTCATAGTAACAGCACTCTCACTAACAGCACTCTTACTAACAGCACTCTTACTAACAGCACTCTTACTAATAGCACTCATAGTAACAGCACTCTCACTAACAGCACTCTTACTAACAGCACTCATACTAACAGCACTCTTTCCAACAGCACTCTTTCTAACAGCACTCCTACTAAGAAATTTCTCACTAACAACACTCTCACTAACAGCACTCTTACTAACAGCACTCTAATTAACAGCACTTCTATTAACAGCACTCTTACTAACAACAATCTTACTAACAGCACTCTGCCCAACAGCACTCTTACTAACAGCACTCTCCCTAACAACACTCTTACTAACAACCCTCTCACTAACAGCACTCTCTCTAACAGCACTCTTATTAACGGCGCTTGTACTATCTTCGTTCAGATGACAGCAGAAATCAATCCAGCATGGATACAGAACATGAAAAAAATTCTCCTGACTAACATATTGCAATTTATGCACTCCGTTACTGCCTTAAGAAATATGTTCCGCTTCGACAATCCACGAGAGAAATATTTACAAATAGATGGAGCTGACGCACTTGTTCGAAATCCTTCTGGTGTTCGTATTTTTATAGGAAATCAATTTTGTATTTTAGGGAGATGTACTCGCTTGAACAACCACAAACACATATATCAAAACCTACATCTAACAAACTTGATTTTTTTACGACCTTAGTATTGCAGTATCTGAAAAAACGGCAATCATTTCTGTAAAGGACCCTTTAAAGGGATCCAATTAGTGAAAGCGGCGTAATCCAACCTGTTAACGAGCTGGCATTCAGATCGGCCAAACTGCTGCGGTAAGCTGCTTTGAGGACACTAGAAACCTGTAGAATTTAAATTGATTGAGTGTTCCAAAGGGCTTAGACCGTGCGAAGCTTTACATGCACGTTGTTTATTAGTTAAAACGGCACTACGAAGGCGTAGTATCAAATTATCCTATTAAATGGGCACCACCAAAGAGCGAGAAGAGCAGCCAGAAGAACTGCGCAAATTCTGAAGTAAATAAGACTTTTTAAATGGTGGATTTCATAGTCATTAGAACCTGGCGCATATACAAATAAACTGTATGTACAAATCTTGATTTTATTTTTCTGTATTCAGACTGCTAAACCATTCTTCCCTTTTATGCAGCAGCTGGTCCCGGCGCTGTGACGCCTTCATGAACTCACCAGTTGTTAGGTCACGGACGAACTAAGTGTGATTACACTTAGGAAATACCGTGTAACTGCAACATAGGTGCATTCGAGATGACGTCACGGCGTCAAGATCAACAGCTGCTGGGGTGAAGCATTGAGTCGTGGTCTAAATACAGCAAAAAATAACACTAGGAAGAGCGTGCACCAACTGCTTGTGGAAGTATAGAAGCTGTAGCTTACCTAAAAGACGATGGATCTCCAATGCGCCTTTTGGATTACTTAGCTAAAAAGAAGTGAAGTTACATTATATACAGTTGGCCGAATACTATGATGTCTATTGTGTTAAAGTGCCTTTAACGTGAACAAAGGCAGACAGACGTCGCTAGTGTATTTAAACGCTTGCAAGTAATTATTTGCCTCTTTCTGAAATATATCCAGCTTCATCAACCTCCCCCCCCCCCTCCGCAAACCAGCCCTAATTTCACTCTAACAAAGGAATTGTTACAAGAACAAGCGGATATAACCAGACCCGGACACGAAAAGGTGTGGCATCAATAGCATTTGTCGAGAAGTTGCCCCGGACGTCCCAAAGGCTCGTTACGCTGCACGAGGGCAGGCAATTACCAACGGGCTGATGGATGGCCGCCCCACGAGGGCGAAGCAGCAAAGAAACAATTCGGGTCGTCGCGTGATGGCTGGGCAGAGATCTGGCAAACGATTCGGCATATCGCTCCTCGAGGGTGGTTCGACTGACGAAGCAAATTGAAACATTGCCTGAGGGCTGGGCAGAGACCTGGCAAACCATCCGGCATATCGTTCCTCGAGGGTGGTTTGACTGACAAAGGAAGATGAAAAATTGCCTGAAGGCTGGGCAGAGATCTAGTAGGCGATCAGGCATATCGCTCGGGGATGTTTCGACTGACAAAGAAAACTGGGATATTCTTCGTGTTAGGATGGAAAGTGATCGAGCAAATCTATCCAGCACATCGATGGGGGGTAGTTCAACTGATGAAACAAGCTGGAACATTGTTACGGTACAGCATATCGTTCGGTGGTGGTTCGAATAACGATATATACAGGATCATCGTTCGTGGTTGGGCTGGACAGAGATCTACGGGTTAGAACGAATAACCGTTCAACACATACACGATATGACGAGTTTGGTAGGTCGAACGACGCATCTTAAGCCGTACACAAGTTGTGATGTTTTGTTTCAAAAAATAAAAATCATTTATTGATAAAGGGAAAAAAACACTACAGCCCCACTCATAGACACAAAATATTTTTCTGACGAAAGCTTATTTACGTTCTGAAAATTAGTTAAAAATGAATGAAATTTTCTAGTTTTCTAGTTGGGTAAACATGTTACAAATTATGCAGGCATTTCTTTTGGATGCAATGGAACCACGGTAGACCGCATCAAGTGCAAGTCATGTCAACCCGGGCACGGCGTATCAGCTGCACGATGATACATGGACACTGCTTCAGGTCCTCGCGCTCATCGCAACAAATAAGGACTATGGCGCGGACACATTCCAAGAAATGACGACCAACTTTTCTCGGTCTAACTAGCAAACTCTTGTCGTTAACTGACGAATTGCAGGTGACCCTCACAACACGGAGCTAGACAAAGGAACTTGACAGTTCAGTTGCAAAGTTGAGTGCTCGAAGCCTTCTCCGGATATTGTTTTATATTTCATTTAGAAAAGACAATAGAACAAGTCAAATTCTATTGAATACAGATACAGATACAGACACTAGGACGCATTCCCCAGAAAGGGGGGTGGCCGACGGCAAGGCGCACCTCACACCCTCATATGCTCACACTCACACAACTTAGCCCTTTTGTGCTCAAGGGTCTGGCCGGTACCCCCTCAACATACACTCTGGGAAACGAGTGCAGTTCGAGGATCCGTCGTCAGCAGCAGGACCCGACAGTTTTCACTGGTTTACCCCCTCCTGCGTCATAATGGCCAGCCCCCCCACCCACGACCACCCCGACAGCGGGGTGCCAAGGGCGGGAAAGCACATCAGAGCAGCGTCAAAATCAACAATTCACAACCATTCTCCACTCACGCCTGTTCATTGCACGCTCTCTCGCCACCTCCAGATTCATGTCTCTCCTTCCCAACGCCTGCTTCACACCATCCATACGCACAAACTTCGGTCTACCTCTAGGCCTGCGACCACTCGCCTCAGCATTCATCACCCTTTTCACCAATCTCCCTTCATCCATCCTCTCCATGTGCCCGA
>SDVV010025943.1:0-12338 GCA_016164225.1 Gammarus roeselii | reverse complement strand
CTCTTCTTCCACTGTTGAGGACGGGCGTTGGTGGAGCAGAGCTCTTCTTCCACTGTTGAGGACGGGCGTTGGTGGAGCAGAGCTCTTCTTCCACTGTTAAGGACGGGCGTTGGTGGAGCAGAGCTCTTCTTCCACTGTTGAGGCCGGGCGTTGGTGGAGCAGAGCTCTTCTTCCACTGTTGAGGCCGGGCGTTGGTGGAGCAGAGCTCTTCTTCCACTGTTGAGGACGGACGTTGGGGGAGCAGAGCTCTTCTTCCACTGTTAAGGACGGTCGTTGGTGGTGCAGAGCTCGTCTTCCACTGTTAAGGACGGTCGCAGCGCTTTCCTCAGTCACCCGACCGACTGCGACTGCCTCCCGCAGACTGCTCTGGGAACCTTTTTTGACCCACGGCGTTTATGAGCTGACTTCACACCATTAAAAGACCGGCCAGAATGGCCCGCTCAAGGTCAGGGAGGCTCTAGCCTGCTCCTTTCAGCTTCCAATGGCAGTCTGTTGAGATGAGTGTCCGACTCGCTATCCTCTCATATTTCTTATTATTTTTGACTTTATTAATTTCCTGCTTGTATTTTCCAGTAATAAACTTGAATACTCATTTTGGTATGGGGCCATAGCTACTTCCATTGCCATATTTGATTAGTAACTACTTGATACCACCGCGTAACCTCCAGGCCCGTCACGATAAAAATCCGTGCAATGGTCAAGAAATGGTAGTTCGGCTTGCTGAATGATAACTCCAAACAAGGAGGTGAACCTTGAACTTACAATGGTAACCTGTACCTGTATATCTTTAGTATCATCTCCTGTCCTCAACCGCCACTCTCCGTTTAATATAACTCCTTCTTTAACTCCTTACATCCTTCTTTTCTAATCATACTTCCGGTGTGGGCGCTTGAACACGTTCTGAACGTTCGCCCAACCCTCGCTGTGCCAACCCTCAAGGTAGATCATGTACTACTATCCTCAAATAAGTCCTTACAGCATTGATCATCTCCGTCCTTCTACCTCCTCCTTGCCTCATCTCTTCTACTGCTCCTCGCCACACCGACACTCTTCTCAGATTGGCCTATTCTCGATGACCCTCTTCTCCACTAGGTCTTCCCTCTTCACCATTTCTACTCGCCTATGCATGGTTCCTCCTTACTTTGTTTTGGCTGCTTTTAAACTCCTATTGTCTGCACCACGTCCCTCCACGTTCCTTTTCACCCTTGTACAACGTCTTTATTCCATTTGTTTCTAGTCTCCTTGTTCCATTTAATCCTTAATACCTTGATCTTACCTCCTCTCATCTGTCTCACATCATCTTTTCGTTAACTTGGCACCCTTTCTCCTCCTCCTCATTCTTACCACTCTCCTCTACTCATCTAGCTTCTCTTTACCTACATCCTTGTCCGCCTGTGTCATCTGTCCTTCCTCCCCCCCCCCTGTGCTCACTCCTCTCCATCCCTCTTTACCTTGCTCCCCCCTTTCCATCTCTCCTCCCCTTACCCCGTTTTTTTTATGCACATCTCCCTCACCCCATCCCCGACCCCCTCTCCCCCCCTTACCTTGTCCTTCTTCTCTCTAGTAATGGGCTCAATGCTGTATCCAGATACGGAGCCTAAATTCTTCGTCAGGTTTTCAGGGGAAGAATTATGACAAAAGAATAGTTGAAATAAAACGTATCTAGATACTGGTTCGCTTTCGCTCCCGGCCCTCACGTTGGTCCGCCCTCAGTCCTGCGCCGGAGCCCGTGCCGGGCAGACGTTCTCGTTGCTGCCGCCGCCGCCGCTGCCCGTCCGTCGAGTACCTTCCTCGTCAGCGGTGTTCCTGATTGGTTCCCAACCAATGAACCGATTCATCAAGAGTTTGTTCGGATGTTTATCTATCAAGATTTTTGTGTGATGTCGATTCGTCGCCAGTTTATTTTTTGTTATTCGTGCCCTGAGCGGATTTGAGTTTAGGTTGTTGTAGAAGGTTCAAAGTCCCTCATTAATACTGTCTATGAGATTAGGTTAGGATTGTTTAATGTCTTGAAGAATGAGGTGCAATTAAAGTTGCCTGTAGAACTGATCGATGTGACACGGTCAACACTTGATTCGTATTCTCAATGTTTCAGTTTACGTTAATGATCTACCCACGTTTTTTACGTATATGTACCTTATGATCAAGTGTGCATACTGCTACTGTTGCACCACCTCTCCTGTCCTACAAGCTGTCCTATACAGATAATAGGAACGGTGAATACAACAATACTTGCAGCACAGTCGGCCAATCACAATATAAGCGCAAATAAGGATTACTATTAACAGTAGATAAGTATGAAAATATTTCAATAATCGATTCAAACATTTATTATTTTTCATTATGTATAAGGCGAAGGTTTTTTGATCTGTGGGAAGAGTTTAAAGGCTTAGGGAGCACCTCGAAATGTTGCCTCATTGCCGTAAGATATCTTCTAGCTTATGATATTTATGTATCTCGAGGTAGCCTCTGATCAGCCAACGGTCCAGGTATACTTCCTGTTGTGTGCATAATCTAGGCATGCTGGTATCTATTTCATGAACTAGCCTATGTATACCTTAGAAGTATGGACCACATTTTTCTAGCTTACCTCAGTATAGAGATGAAAAAAAGAATGTATTCGTAAAATATCGCATCACTTTATTTTTGTTACGCGTAAAAAAATCATCCATGACGCACCTGTAACATCTATCATTTATTGATCCTGTAGACTTATTTATAAACTTTGAAAAATTACCTATTATCGTTGAAATCTTTCTCCTAGAGCAATTAGTTTATTTTTGCTAGATTATAGCTCTTGCACCTGGAATAGTTCCTCAGGGATACGTTAGATACTCGTAGTTATCGAGTTCTCATCCTAATTGCGTGACTTAGTAATGTTTAAACTTTATCCTTCACACCCACTTCTCTCGAGTGTGGTAGGAATAGCGTACAGATTCATTTGGGGTGTGCACGTGCAAATAGTTGCCAGTAATCTATTGATCGCTCAGGTGATACTGAAGCCGTCTGAGGTAGACAGCATACAGTAATTGTAACATATCAATCACCCGTCGAGTTTTCTCGGCTGATTTGATCGATTTAATCTCAACGTTGGGGTCAGGGGGTCTCCTTATCTCTGGGGCCTTAGGAAATAAATTGTGGAGGCATCTTCCGGGGGCCTTCGAGCCATATTAAAAAAAAGTAATCTGACAGTGGCACGGGGATACCAGCCATAGTGTCCTATTCCATCTTTAAATGATCAGACAAAATATAGATCTGTTTAAAACATGAGGAATTGGTCGCCTTAGGGTCGCTTGGAAGAAATAACATGATAGTGTTCCAGCATCGCTGCAATGAGTTAGTATGTGTGTGCGTATATATACAACCGTTATATAGATCTGTTTAAAACATGAGGAATTGGTCGCCTTAGGGTCGCTTGGAAGAAATAACATGATAGTGTTCCAGCATCGCTGCAATGAGTTAGTATGTGTGTGCGTATATATACAACCGTTTCCTCCTACACACTAGATGAAACGGCTGCATGAATGTTCATTCTTATATACGCATAGTCTTATTGGAGGAATGTTGGCATAGGATTGCGAAAATAATTAGGTTCCTCTGACGGTACAGTCACATGCACAAATCTTCCGGGGGTGATAGCCAACAAGAGAATACAAAATATGAACAACACTGCAAGGTATTAGGACACTTGGAACGAAAACCAATGCTAAAACATGCTTTGGACACTGACATCGTATGTTAGAAGCCCGTTGATGTGCTTATTTTTGTGGAGGAACGGGCAGCATCGGCTGTGACACTGTTTTGTGGAGGTACGGGCAGCATCGGCTGTGACACTGTTTTGTGGAGGTACGAGCAGCGTCGGCTGTAACACTGTTTTGTGGAGGTACGGGCAGCGTTGGCTGTAACACTGTTTTGTGGAGGTACGAGCAGCGTCGGCTGTAACACTGTTTTGTGGAGGTACGGGCAGCATCGGCTGTGACACTGTTTTGTGGAGGTACGAGCAGCGTCGGCTGTAACACTGTTTTGTGGAGGTACGGGCAGCGTTGGCTGTAACACTGTTTTGTGGAGGTACGAGCAGCGTCGGCTGTAACACTGTTTTGTGGAGGTACGGGCAGCATCGGCTGTGACACTGTTTTGTGGAGGTACGAGCAGCGTCGGCTGTAACACTGTTTTGTGGAGGTACGGGCAGCGTTGGCTGTAACACTGTTTTGTGGAGGTACGAGCAGCGTCGGCTGTAACACTGTTTTGTGGAGGTACGGGCAGCATCGGCTGTGACACTGTTTTGTGGAGGTACGAGCAGCGTCGGCTGTAACACTGTTTTGTGGAGGTACGGGCAGCGTCGGCTGTAACACTGTTTTGTGGAGGTACGGGCAGCGTTGGCTGTAACACTGCACTGCGCTCGACTTGACGGGTCCAGATTCGGAAGTAGGATAGTTATTCTAATGTTTTTTAATAGGAAAACGTTGGCACTTTGATGTCTTTGATAAGATGACTATTATAGGTAGATAACGCTTGGCAATTCTTGGAGAAGATTTTTGAAAAAATACTCATCAACACATGAATCTGATGCACCGTTTTAAGGACATATTTTCAATGCTTTGCGTACAGTACAAAACTGATACCGGCAACTCGAATTTCCCATTGATGCTGTTGAAATAAATCCCACTCATTTGTCTTCAGTTCGTTTATTGTTCATTTACCGGCGGATGATCCAGTTAACACGGAGGCAATTTACGATTGAAAGGCTGCTACGTAAAGCGTGGTAAATATTATTTTTTTATACCTGTATACCTACCACTACTTATACGAAGTTTACCCAATCTGCCTCCAGTTAATAAATACTCACCGAGGATCAAAGGCAAATATTCAAAAGTTGATATAAAAATCCACGTCTGCAAGGTTTTATTTATTTCTTAAACTTGTGGTCTGTCTTTCTCCCATAAGGTGGTTTTGTAATCGGAAAACTGGTCAGAGGTCACTGATCCCGGTAGGTCAATCTGGTCTTACAATATTGGGTTTGTCAGACACTCGGCTCCCAGCGACAAGGAGGCCATTATTGGCCAAGGCACTGGATGTTCAAGCTTGTCGTTGAGTAGTCGCCTCTGCGGGGATTCAACGGAACCTGTGTTTTTGAAGAAAAAGAAGAAGGAAGACCGCATGCACACACATCTTCACGTCAACCGTTTCAACTTTACCGCCACATTTCACCCTATTTTTCATCCTTGTACCCTTTCAATTGCTAGTTCATTACATCCAAGAACTTTGCTCACATAAATGCACACCGAGGAAAACGTCGTAACGAATACGATTACACCTCTCCTGTAAAGATTTTCCCAGATTCAAACTACATCCCAATCCCTTTCCTTCTCTCTACTTCGTAAATCAATCCTTTCCCTAGAATCGTCCACTAACTCTTTATCCATGTATCCTAGATACCTACCTAATCCATACTTGTAATTGCAACAGCTGCGTCAGAAAAAAGTCTGCCATCTTCGTCACACCGAAATTTCTGCCTGAGTGAAGTGGTCTCAAAATCTTTGTATGCACCAGAGATATGAGCAAAGAAAAACTGGTGAGGTCAATCTGAAACTTTTGAAAAATAATTTCTTCGAAGTGTTTGTTGCATTAACAATGGAGGTCCTTGATTTTTTTTTTTCGTTTGTTGAACTTTTCACTTAAACGGTAACTTTCTGGGTTGTGCAACCAGTTCTAATCAGGTAATAATTGTTTAACATACTAAAACTTTCTAGTCAACCATTCTCTAAATCTTTATATTAACTCTTCTGTTTGAAAATCCTGTACTTCAACTGATCAGGCTCAAAAAAAAAAAATAGATGAACAATAATATTTTAATTTTCAATGCATTTTTCTTCGACATTCTGAAATCAACAATCTCAATCTAATAGTTAACTTTCAATTGTTACAATTCATCGTTTTGTTACATTTGGCATGTGAATTTTAGACCAAATTCAACCCTCATTTCTTGGAGCTTGATAACTAAGCACAGTTGCTTAAATTACCATTAAACACTGAATGTAAATACTTTGAAAAACTGAGAGCTCGTATATAAATATTTCTAACAAACTATTAATAATATATATATATACATATATTAACCCTCTTGGACCATAACTTCTGTGATAACTAGATATATTCTAAATCGTGTTATTAAACTGCCTCATATTTGAAACTATTGATGTTTTCGTTTTGCTTCTATAATTGAATAAATCTTGTTTGAATCTTTGTGCTATTAAACACCGTAAAATTAATAAAAATTATTGACTTTTAAATTCTGTACTTCGTCAAGCGTTTGTATATTTATTTGCGTTATCTGATGAAAACAAATCTAATTTAAATTTTCCTGATGACGGACTAAAAAAAAAACTGAAAAACTATAGGCGGCTGTTGGATTTGGGTCGTCAATTTCTGGTCTTCTGAAGGATCCAGAGGCTTCACTTTCAAGGCCTAAGTGTTCATTTCCTCCAATATTATGCAATTGCTGAGGCTAGGTTGCCTCTTACCGAAAGCCTTTTACCTCATAGACCTGATCAAAGACAAATGTAAATCGGATTTATCCGAGAATCTCTCGTTTCCCGAGGGCCACTCCACTGCGATTTCTCAATTCGTTGCATACTTTAAGCCAGAATCTGCTTAGTCTCAAGAACCGCTCAGTCGGAAATTCGGATCGTATTGCTTGATAATCCTGTGAAAAGTTTCCTCCACTTACAGAAAATAAATCGATCTTTTAATTGTTGAATTTCCCTATGTGCCTTTTCCATTGAAATAGCATGGTATACCTAGGGATTAAAATATCGAACAGAAGAAAACCAAAAAAAAACTGGAAAAGATCACCTTGATATGTTTTCCATCTGATCCCTTCAGTGTCCGTGACACCCAGGAACACAAAGTGAGTGCCTCTTTGAGAAGACGTGCAAGACACGAACATCCCGCTTGTTCCTGAATATCAGGTATCAAAGTCACGAATGTGAATGTTTGAACACACGTTTGCGACATGTCTTTCGCGGCAGAAGTAACCTCTAACCCGTGTCTTATGAACGTCATTCTTCTCATGTGAATCATTTCCCTTGGGACGAGTTGCCTTACTTCTCTGTCAATGGATCCATAAACCAATAACTTCATGTAGCTGGCACCCACTCATATTGTCACCTTTTACTTGTATACATTATAAAAACACTTTCTGTAGGACCACCAAAACTCCAAACTGCTGTGGGTTGCCAAGTTGTGTTTACTGGTGTTGACACTGAAAATTACCTCCTATTCTTTCTCGAAAAAAAATCCAAATGGAAATATTGTGGTGAGAACGGCCATCTTTGCAATGGGCTGAAGAAAGTCAAATAAGTTCTCCCAAAGCTGGTCTAGGCTCAGTTGATCTCTACATAAGCCTCCTGTTATATTATCTATGAAGTTAACATAATAATTGCTAAGATGAAAGCACCAAAACGCAAACGGCTACGACAATTGCACTGCAAGATCCTTGTGATGCTGGCAGTGGTTAGTGTTCGGTGATACCAGCTAGAAAAAACTGGTAGGGTTTCACCCTAGTCAGACCTCAACCGTGAGTCCACCTGCTCACGCATTAGTGAAGTGGTAGTGAAAAGCCAGAAACGAGAGCGTTGCGTTTCCGTTATATTTACTCAGTAATGGTGTATAAAAGATGATTGGAGATTTTTACCATTGAAGTCATTTCTGGCAAATTTGGGAATCTATGTTTCGTGCTTCTTATGAATAAATGAATGTATTCCATGGGATCTGCACGCAACAATTCAGTGAATTAAAGGTGTATTTCTTTTAGAGCTGTTGCCGAATCATCTTTCACCATCAGTAACCTATCCAAAACCTCGTGTTCTCTCTCCTCCCTTTCTTCTTCTACCACTTCTCTTTCTGACGAAGATTCGTCTTCTTCTTCTTCTTCTAGTTCCTCCTCTTCGTCTCTCTCGTTATCCAATCTTGCTTCATCCGCTTCATCCTTGTCCAGCCTTCACCTCCTCTCTTTCGGCTTATCTCCCACTGACCCTGGAGACTCCACGATCTCCGCTTCCGGTACCACTCCAATCGCTTCCTCCCACAAGTCCGATGACGATGGTGACAAACCGTCCTACGAACACAGCTTTACAAGTAACGCAAGCGTAGCTACGTCGTCAAGGACGTCATCTTGGCAACAGAACAAACGTCACACAACTCAACGGCCATCTGCAAGCACCAGTGTTTCGGAAACCGAACCCGTGAAAACAACGGAGAAGAAGAAGCACAGCTCGACTAAGAGTAAAGATCGGCATTCGAGTAGGAGTGCTGAGCGGTCGTCTTCCAAGAAAAAGCGCAGCTCAGAAGACCGTGGTAAAAGAGAAGGTAACCCAAAAGACCAAGATTCTGGGTCGTCAGTTGCAGGACCGTCAGCTCCACACGAGTCTAGTCGGCTTTCGTCTACATCAAGACATCTACAACGCAATCCGAGGGACGATTGCTCGAAAACTCCTAAGCCCAAATCTGAAACACGAAGTAACAGTCCACGGCATTCCCCACTTAAATCGACTAAGCTTATTGAAAAGAGTGAATTTGAATCGGTGATAAATTCAGATAAAATTAAGCATAGACGGACTGAATTGCCTCCAGAATCTGGTTCATCTTCCCCTTTAACCTATCCCATTTCTCGGTCTTATGGGTCTTACTCTCAATGTATAGCGCCTACAAAGTCAGTTTCTACTCCTCCTAGTGTTACTACCAATCCACTTGAAAGGGATCTTTCATTTACGTCAACAGTTTCTAGCGCCTCATCAAACTTCGACCAGTCTTTTGAACAATCTTTTTCTTCTGCGACCACGTGTTCGAGCGTCCCATCTCAAGATATTGGGAGCAGTGCTTCTGCTGTGTCGGCGATCACCTTGACATCTTCAAGCAAGAACACCATTAAGGAGTCTGACAATACCTCTAAAATTGAAAACCCACACACTCGGACATCCTCATACGCGAGACCTAATATTTCGTTCTTCTCGTGTTCGTCTCCTGAATCGCAGTTCAATACAATACGGTTGAACCGCAGTTTGGACTCGGAGGGCCCCGTTCCTCCTTTACCACCAACTGACCCAAACTTTGGGTTGTCCACATCCAAAGCGTCTCAATTGAATAAGTCAAACAGCCCCGTACGTGTCAGTAGCTTCAAGGAGACAACCTCGTCATCTTCGGGGACATTCAACTTGAAAACTTCCTTTTATTCTTCTCAACATCAAGAACATAAGGCAAGGAAAGGATCGTATAATTTTCCAGAGGCCCAAGACCTCGACCGTATTTTCGATAAAGATTTATCTTATCAGAGACATCCGACCAAGCCCGAACCGTGGACGGCTGAACAGCGAACGTTAGAATCTAACCTTTCCCTAAACCCTTCTACTTTGCTGCCTTTTGAAAGAGGCCGCTACTCTTTCTCCTCTGGTCAGTCAGCAGCCGCTTTGGATTCGCAATTGTCTTCGCAAAATCCCACCCTACCCAGCAACCCGGACCATCCTCTCCTCAACCCTTTAACCCTTTCCCCAACCTCTTCCTTGTCTTCATATTCCCTCCTTCCGAAACTTGACTCGCGATCATTTCAACTGCAGCAGCAGCAACAACAACAATTTGCACCACCACCACCACCACCACAGCAGCATCCCATTCCACCGCCCACCATTCCTGGGTTGTTCACTTTAGACAAACCATTAACACCTGAACTTGCCCATTTTAGTAATCCTTCATCCCGAATCTCTCAGACTAACCTCACTCGCAACCTTTCCCTGAACACCCCTTCTCCTCCTCCTGTCAGCTCGCTGTTACCTCTGCAACAGACAACATCAACTGTCCAAACACCAACGCAGATACTGTCACCTCAATCAGCTTCACCAATTCCACCACCATTTAGCACATCATCCAGCGCCATATCCAGGTTTCATCCCAAAACTCAGTCATTCACATCTTCAAAATTACTTCCTAATCTGAGACAGATACCTCCGCCACCATGTTCCATTTCGACGCCCCCTGACCTCAACCTTCCACATCATCACCGGAGGTCGTACTCAATATCTCAACCGATTTCCAGCCTAGTTCAAGAATCCATCCTACGGCCCTTAACTCCACAACCTATCCAGCAACACCACGAACGATCACTTTTGCCTCCCGTCTCTCAATCCACCCAGTCAACTCTTAAAGTTGAGTCCCTGGGTTCATCGGAACTGGAAGTTAGATCGGGGAATCAGAAGATATTCAAGTCGTACAGCACTCGTGAGAGTAAATCTGCTCGCCTTAAACGCGAAGAGGACGAAAGCAGATTCCCCCATTCCTACAGCACTAGGGAGTATCGACGCGAGGGCGGGAGCCCACGTCTGCTTCCCCCAGTCGTCATCAAGACTCGTACGTCGTCAGTCAAGTCTCACAGTCGTTCATCCTTTATCCGATCTCGCCGTCAAAGTCCGCCAGCGTCGTCTGTTGTTGATAGAGACTACATCAGTCCTTTCTCCCCCACCTTCCAACGTAGGAACTCTCACGTTCTCCAGGGCTCTACTGAGCCCATTGAGCTTGGTGGTGCAGTGATCTCCAAAGAATCCACGTTTTCCCCCACCCGTTCCCTTCGTTCGAGCCGATCATTTAGGTCGATACGGTCTCACCCCGTTGTCAGCCGTGATCCAGTTAGCCGGTCCCCCAGCCGTTCCTCTTCCGTTCGGTTCATACGTAAATCCTTCAAACGCTTCACCAATCCATTGTCCAACCAATCCTTGATCAGTTCTTCCCCTGACCAAACCAAATCCAACCAGACCCTTGGCGGTGACACTACAATACAGATAACAGACCATGATCTTACCGCTGACACACTAGAAAAGGGCAAACATCCTCCGACAGCAGGTTGCGAACAGGGCGGTGGAGAAGGCGCAAGTGTACAACGTGGTTCGAAAAAGGATCCAGGAACAAAATCGAAAGATCCTCATCATCGTTCGTCGTCCGAGGCTTCCACGCCATCGGATCTCCAGAAACCCAGGAAACAGAGAACTTTTCAATCCCAGGACAACCAGGATTCTGATCAGCTCTCCGAAACAAGCTCACATCGGTAACTATGATACAAAAGGTCACCCCGTGCAATAAGTGTCGTAATAGTAGCCCTTCCCACCACCTTTGTCAATATTGTCAATTAAGCTTGACAAAATCGGCCGAAAATTCGGTGGCCGACTAGAATTATAATATTGCTTTACATTAAAAACTGCTTCGTATTGAATGCTTATCCAAAATTGGAAAAGACTGCTTTCAGAAATTCGTTTGTTGAGTGAATGAGAAAAAGAAAACATGATTTCGAAAGGCAATTAATTCTACTTCATGTGTGTAATAGATGAATACATTGGTAAACAAATGGCAGTATTTGCATACATGTGTCCCAACCCTCTCCGCGTAGATGTTACGACTCATCCCTAGAATTTACTGTAAATTAATATTCTTCGGAAGATTGGTGAGGTTACACTTGTGCTGATGATTTTTCAGTCGAGGTTTTGTCCTGTTTTAATAGTTACGTTACCGTTCTTTTCCTTTATCCAGTGTTTGATGTTATTTATAATTGCGAGAGAAGTAAGGGGTAACCAGCACATCTTGTCGACAGAACAGCGTTTTGGAACATTGTCCCCATGTAACATATGTTTCGGAACATTGTCCCCATGCAACACATGTTTCGGAACATTGTCCCCATGCAACACATGTTTCGGAACATTGTCCCCATGCAACATATGTTTCGGAACATTGTCCCCATGCAACATATGTTTCGGAACATTGTCCTCATGCAACACATGTTTCGGAACATTGTCCCTATGCAACACATGTTTCGGAACATTGTCCCCATGCAACATATGTTTCGGAACATTGTCCCCATGCAACACATGTTTCGACATTGTCCCCATGCAACATATGTTTCGGAACATTGTCCCCATGCAACATATGTTTCAGAACATTGTCCCCATGCAACACATGTTTCGGAACATTGTCCCCATGCAACACATGTTTCGGAACATTGTCCCCATGCAACACATGTTTCGGAACATTGTCCCCATGCAACATATGTTTCGGAACATCGTCTCCATGCAACATATAACGTGTTGAGTATTTATGTACGGCGGAACACATTACACCGAACATTCATGGCGACTCTCTTACTCTTCATCCTCTTACTCTTCATCCTCTTACTCTTCATCCTCTTACTCTTCATCCTCTTACTCATCATCCTCTTACTCTTCATCCTCTTACTCTTCATCCTCTTACTCTTCATCCTCTTACTCTTCATACTCTTACTCTTCATACTCTTACTCTTCATACTC
>SDVV010025942.1:0-12338 GCA_016164225.1 Gammarus roeselii | reverse complement strand
TGTGTGTATTATGTACACGCGTTGCCAACACTCATTGGGCACCATCTAACTGCTCGTTCACGCAATTGAGTTGATTTCATCCTTAATACAGGCATTTGCTGTTAGTTGTAGAATTTGTGAGCGTATAGACTGCGGCGAGTTGGACTCGAACGATTATAATAGCTTGTCCTTTCCCTTGTAATCACGTTAACCCCCGCATATAATAAATGTAACTTCCTTCCTTCTAAATTCTCAGCACATTGTTCTCCTTTTTGTCCGGGTAAATTTGTCGACGGCCACGTACCACTGGCCTCATCGAATCGTCATACTATTTTCGTTCATATCGGATTTTTTTCGCTATTCAGGTGTCGATTTTTTTTCAGCTATTGCCATAGTGGGCACAGCTCCTGTCATCCATCACATTACCCTCACATCAGTTCTCCTGTCATAATGGGCACAGCTCCTGCCATCCATCACATTACCCTCACATCAGTCCCCCTGCCCTAATGGGCACAGCTCCTGTCATCCATCACATTACCCTCACATCAGTCCCCCTGCCCAAATGGGCACAGCTCCTGTCATCCATCACATTACCCTCACATCAGTCCTCCCCCAGAGTGCGGCCGCACCGCCGAAGGCTGCAGTGGTAATGCTCATCAATTTGTGATCAGCCTCATCATGGTCCATTGCATGACGTCCTCTCTTGACACCCCTGACGCAGGGACGGGTCCATCGCATGACGCCCTCTCATGACACCCCTGACGCAGGGACGGCTGCCAGGGACGGGCCCATTGCATGACGCCCTCTCTTGACACCCCTGACGCAGGGACGGGTCCATCGCATGACGCCCTCTCATGACACCCCTGACGCAGGGACGGCTGCCAGGGACGGGCCCATTGCATGACGCCCTCTCTTGACACCCCTGACGCAGGGACGGGTCCATCGCATGACGCCCTCTCATGACACCCCTGACGCAGGGACGGCTGCCAGGGACGGGCCCATTGCATGACGCCCTCTCTTGACACCCCTGACGCAGGGACGGGTCCATCGCATGACGCCCTCTCATGACACCCCTGACGCAGGGACGGCTGCCAGGGACGGGCCCATTGCATGACGCCCTCTCTTGACACCCCTGACGCAGGGACGGGTCCATCGCATGACGCCCTCTCATGACACCCCTGACGCAGGGACGGCTGCCAGGGACGGGCCCATTGCATGACGCCCTCTCTTGACACCCCTGACGCAGGGACGGGTTTATTGCATGACGCCCTCTCCTGACACCCCTGACGCAGGGACGGCTGCCGGGGACGGGTCCATTGCATGACGCCCTCTCTTGACACAGCTGATGCAGTGACTGCTGCCGGGGACTGGTCCATTGCATGGCGCCCTCTCTTGACACAGCTGACGCAGGGACGGGTCCATTACATGGCGCCCTCTCTTGAAACATTTGACGCAGTGACCGCTGCCGGGAACGGGTCTATTGTATGACGCACTCTCTTGACACAGCTGACGCAGTGACGGCTGCCGGGAACGAGTCCATTGCATGACGCCCTCTCTTGCCACATTTAACGCAGTGACGGCTGCCGGGGACGGGTCCATTACATGGCGCCCTCTCTTGACACATTTGACGCAGTGACGGCTGCCGGGGACGGGTCCATTGCATGGCGCCCTCCCTTGACACTCCTAACGCAGGGACGGCTTTGTTAATGCAATCAGTGGACAGCCAAACCCTGCATGGAACAGGGCCGTGTGGCACTGGTGGTGGGTTGAAAAGGCTCTCTGGTGGTGAGTTGATAGGATGACATGCTGGACTAGTGATAGGCTGAACAGGTGCTATGAGTGACTGTTGATGGATAGGCGCTATCCTTAGCTGTTGATGGGCTGGAATAGACACTATCAATGACTTGACGGGCTAAAAAAAATTGTTGTGATGAGCTAAAAGAGGCGTTACAACTTGGACTATTAGTGGGCTTTAACAGGCGCAGTGATGGGCTGAAACAGGCGCAGTGATATGCTGAAACAGGCGCAGTGATGGGCTGGAGCAGGCGCAGTGATGGGCTGGAGCAGGCGCAGTGATGGGCTGGAGCAGGCGCAGTGATGGGCTGGAGCAGGCGCAGTGATGGGCTGGAACAGGCGCAGTGATGGGCTGGAACAGGCGCAGTGATGGGCTGGAACAGGCGCAACGATGGGCTGGTTATGCATGAGGAGTGAGGTAAATTTCTTACTGTGCGCATGTAGAACAAGATGGCGCTTGAGACATCCATGAATTGCAGACCCATTGTATGACCTTTACTGGATCTACAAGACAATTTAAAGCAATGGTTGAGAGCAGAGCTCACCGCTGCAGCAGTGGCACTATTCTGGACCAACTGCATCGAAGAATGCCAATTTGCTAGCAGACATTTAGGACCTGGCAATGGCCCGGCCTTTTCTGACGAATGCAATATATTCTAGACCCTCCAAATACGCGGGGTGTCGTCCCCTCCCCTTCGCTTGTCTGTGTCGCGTTGGTGAACCATCGTATCAAAGAGTGTTGATGTGTCCTGGCCATTATGCCATGTTGTCCCGAGGTTGATAGCTCTTTTATTCGTGCCAAAATGAAGACAAGGTCATGATTGGAAAACGTTTAAAGTTATAATTACTTGATAAAATGAGGGGTAATCATCAGAATTATCATAGCAGTGGAGTATTTCTATGAACTTCGGCTGCAAGTACTGCACTGGGAACAGAACATGGAATGGTCCAGTACAGGTGAGGATTAGTGGCCGTCACTGTCCCGCCCCACGATCTGTGATCGAGGGAACCTTTTCAAAATGGTGTGCATGTGTTTTGAAGATCGTGCTGTGCCGGTGGTAACGTGTGCGATCGAAGAAGGGTTTAAGTTGTAGTCAAGGGAAGCTGTATGTAACTGCAGATAAGAAATCAAAAGATATATATAATTATGGTCTTTATTTCTCCCAGTGCGTTTGGTCGTTGAGAAAGCTATTTAAATTGAGTAATTTGACGGTTAATCTACCTTGTTCAATTGCTACTCCCCATGCATTACGCCCTGTGCCGGTAAACAGCTCAGCTGCGCGAGCTAGAAGACGCTGCCGTCTGGTCTTCTTCTTGAATGCTCAGTAAAGTGAGCACGGCATCCGGCGGCTGCAGGTGCGCGCACGCTGCTCACTTTCTTGAGAGCTGTCTGGAGATAAATCGTTCATATGAGAGACGCACCTCGCATCTGCCCTCATAGTGAGCTTGATTCTGTCAAACCAGACTCGTTTTTCATTTTTATCATCATACTGTTACAGAGCCTACCTCACTGACCTCGGTGACACAACTCTGGTCCTCGTGTGCGGGGATACTTCTACCATTGGGCTACAATTGCATAATACAGTAGCCCCTTTTTTACCTGCGATACACTGCCCTTGCAACCCAAGAGCAGGTGCTTCCTCTGCCTGACGCAAGTGCAGGTGGTGGCTGATCCCCCGGTTGGGATCCCCGGTGGCCGACCGTGGGAGAGCCTGCCAGACATCACTCACGGTTCTGAGAGCTTTATTTATGTAGCCCAAAACCTCGAGAAAGAGGTTCCAGGATTCCATTCGGCTTCACCTCTTTCTCACGCGATAAATTAATTTGACGATGATTTTTATTTTTAATTACTGTTACAAGCGACTGTCAAGGTTAGTTATTACATTGGGCGAGCCTTACCTGGAAGGTGAGGCTTGATGGTGTTTCTGCGGATCCTTGCCATCAGGAGGGGCTGAGGGATCCCCCGCTGTGTATCGATGAATCTTGGGCTGTATTTATTTCGTCAACTAATTTTATGGCAGAGTAGTTATGGTGTCTTTTTGCGGTTAGATCCAATCAATGATGGAGTCAAATCACCATCCCACCTGCCGCCTCATGACGCGGTTTAGAGATCCTGCTAGCATCGCACGCCTTACAGTGACCACTGACTGACGTGTCATTCACTATACAGCGTCCGTGAACAAAACGGCGTGACCACGAGTCGCCGCACCGCTTTGTTGTCGTAATATCAGCGATAGTAACGTGGCTAAACTGTACAGTAGCGACAATAAGGTCGTTAACAATTTAAACTAAGAAGAAATCAGTTATTGTTCACCACAGGATATTCATGCGAGTTTGATGAATATTTGATTTGAACATAACACTCAGCAGTTGTATTGAGAATTCTCGACATTTCTTGAAATCTCCATCAGGTCTTTGAAAACGCTGGATTGGCCAGTGACGATTTTTGTTTCGTTATTGTGCATTCCCGACTGCACGTTCATTCCCTGGCATGTTGGCAGTTACATCACACAGAGGTGGCCTTCATATGCTATTATTTTTAATGCAATAATAGAAATAGCAAAATAATCCCTCTCGGAAATTCTGATTTGTCGAGGAACGATGATCATTCAATTGAAATCAGTCGTCATCTCTATTTCAGAAGCTATATCTGCAATATATTTGGCATGTATTGTACACTGCAACGCTTTGCATGTCCAGTTAAAGAGCTGTATAATGTCATGAGCATTTTTTTCTCTAGAACAAAACCGGTTTATTTCTCACTCATCCAGAAAGTACTGCCTATATTCTGCAGCTCCCCATGTCACTTCTTCATCTTCTCCAATGGTCACATTTCTAAATCATTTTCCGCTGGACACCGTTCCATCCTTATCTGCCGCTCGCTTCCCCGGCCCGTTAAAGCCACCCAGTCCCCTGCCTCCGTTATCCGCTATCTAAGGTCACCCCGGGGTGCAATCATTGTTCCTACCTCAGAACCGTTTGTCAGGCTTGCAATTCAAGAAGTTTCACCGGATGACCTCGATATTTCTGCACTCTGTCAGCAGATAGTATCGGATTTTCCTTACTATCGTAAATGTTATGTGGCTCGTTGCCACTTAGAGGTTTATTAATCTTTCGTTGGAACACGTCTAATGTTCATTGTCTGTATCATAGATACCTCATCAAATGGCGTTCCGTGTCGCTGGTTGGTCATCATAATAGACGTCATTCATGGTGCCCCGCTTATATAGTCTGCACGTAAACTAGGATCTTGATCCTGACTCCTAATAGAATTCTCCTCCTTTATTCGATCTCGTAGGTTTCACCCTTTCCCGGGCTGGGGTCAGCCATTCGGTGCCCAAGCCATTCTTCTCGCCTTAGTTTATGAGAGGGCACAAGCATACCCCCCCCCCATTTAAACCCAACACTCACCCCCAACCTCGTGATTTGGTCAATGCTTGAAGCGTCTCCAAGGGTATATTCTATTTTCGATGGCTCTAGTTGATTTTTAGATTTAATTTTGATCCTGCCGGTGATTACTTTGTACATTAACATGTAACATAAAGGTAATTGAGTAATGTACCTTGGCTGTCAATGTAAGTCTCTTATTTGAAAAATATTCCGATATACAAAATCTGCACAACCTCTCACTGCGGTCTCGTCTCGCGTTGATGATCTCTCACCGCTGCTGCCGTGATTGGCTTCAGCCTTTCGAATTTGTACATCCAAATTGCTACAAGTCTTCCGCCCTGTCACTCAAAATTGATGATGCTTTCCCACTTGGATGGATATTAGAATTACCCAAAGTTCTTACCCGTCTCCAGCGCCCTGTTGTTCGTACAGTTCTATGATCTCTGAACCTCCCATGTGGTTTTCACCCTCATCTTCTTTTATGGCCAGCTCCCTGCTGCTTCCAAAATTGGAGTCTGCATCTTCCCTCCTGTGCCGTTGGTTCTATCGTAATTGAAATCAAATTAGTGGACCGTTAGGTGGATCTGAAAAAGATCTCCGAGTCATTGGTTCCTCGTCTGCAAAAGAATTCTCCTCCTTGACAAATCATCCTATTTTTCGTTGACATCAAGAACATCCCGTATTTTTTCTTACAAATGAGCATGTTCAAACAAGCACCAATTTTCTTATCTTGGTAGCCAATTAAAAGTTTGCTTAAACTTATCAGAAAGTCTTCACTAGGGACAGTAGCGGATGGCTTCCTCGAGATAAGAGCTTCCGGACCAAGGACCGTTGTTACGAGAGGGCAGTTACAGGTCCTGCCCTCGGCAGCGACCCTTCACAGTTACAGGGAGCTAACGTTGCGGGCCAGAGACCTCATTCTGGTCTCTGTGTCACTGGGCTCTGTATCACTGGTCTCTGTGTCACTAAGCTCTTCAGTTTGTCTCTTCTTTGGCGGAATGTGTGTTCACGAAGAAGACATTGCATACAATCTTTCACGGTGTATTGCCCATCATATTGAATATGTCTCATATTCCACGATAACAAACTTGAAATCTTTGTTTGGAAGAAATATTTTTCATGGAAGTATTATACGTTTGGTGATTGTACTTCTGTGATCAAAGAACACCTCGCCCGGTGGTCATGACTCGTAGACAATTTTTTATTTACACAAATCAACTTGAATGGTTGCAGGAACGAGTGAACAGCATTGCCTACTGTGATCGTGCTGGGTGCGATGTTGAAAATAACTTCAACAATGTTCTCCGCGAAGTCGATCTAGACCTGCAATTAAGAATGAATTTCTGTGGGGGGGGGGGCGACTAATTCTTGGTGATACGCTCCATCAACATTCAACTTCAGTGCGAAACAATTATGCGTGCATGGCATTAAATAGTGCCAGTTTAAAAAAGGACTTCCTTAGCCTTCAAATCAAAATAAAGGACCGTTTTGCACCTACTGTGCTTGACTGTACTAAGTGTGGACAAAGCCTCTTAATGGGTAATATTAATCGAATTTCCGATGAATTCAAAAATAGAGCGGAAAATGGACGAACTTTCGCCCGCTACTGCACAAATCATGTAAACTAAACTAAAATTCATATCGGGAATTTTACGATATTTTAAGTGGCATTGATTTATCTCATAATAAATTGTATGTTGTGGGTGATTTCAATATTGTTCTGCTTCAATATCATGGATTTAATTCACTTGATGACATTTGGTGACAACTTGTCGCTTAGTGTGTAGACATTAATGACAGCCAACACCTACATCGCTACATTTGCCTGTCTATTAGATAACATTTATATCGATTATATTAGTTCTAGAACTCGTGCTGCCCTTATCATCTCAGATGACTCATTCCATTTACCTATTCTTATTCAGGGGCCAAATGCCGTAACCCGATTGTGCCACCAATCGTAGATAAGCAGGTGACTGTACTTATAAAATTGTAGAGAGGTGTCGAGAACTTGGGTTTTATTTTGTACAGTATCCACAAAGATCTCAAATTATACCTTCACTGAGTTCCTTATAGTGTACTGATTGAGCTGTTCGAGGCGCATTTTCATTAAAAAAATAGAGCTTCGCAGCAATCAATTTAAGAAACCGTGGATAGCACCAAATTTACTGGTTTCGCAAAACAAAAAATTGACACTTCCGTCAATTGAACAAGCGTCCCCAGCGCATAATCGCTGAATAAACGTTATAAAAATGCCGTTACCGAACTGACTATTATTACTTGTAAAAATCGTACTCAAACTATGATTGAGACCTTTCTAGGAAATAACAAAAAAGTCTGGAAATTATTAGACATCTTCTTGGAATAAAATGAGTAATTCGGAGTCGATTGTTATTGATGATGAGGTCATCGCTGATTCACAAACGATTTCAAATACCTTCAATAATTATTTCAATAGTATACCTGGCACCACAGAAGAATCTATCATTAGCAACAGCATCTCTTTCAAGAATTATTTATATAATGCAATTTCCGGATAACCAATCTTCAACTCTACGGACCAGAACGTAGTAAAAACACACGGTAATGTTTAAAAAGAGTAGCAGCATTGGCTGACTCACCAATTAGTCGATTCAGCTTGGATTTTTTCCCAGAGCACTCAAAATCGTCTAAAATTGGTCAAATTTATAAAATGAATTAGAACTGACATCTAAATGACAGCTCAATATCAATCCTTCCCGTCATAAGCTATTTTTTTTGACGTTTTTATGCTATATTATACACTTGATTGTATCTAGCAAGATACGTAGCCAAAATCTTTGTGGCTTCCAAGCTTTCAAGAATGAAGACAATTCTGCATTAAAAGTCTCTGGAGAGGTTAGTGATGAATTCGAGAGTGGAAAATTCCCTGGCAACTTTTCAGGACCTCATCAAAGCCTGCGATCTTGTGAACCATGAAATTTTGGTAGCAAACTTACGGCATTATGGAGTAAAAAGTTGAGAAGACGAGAGACTTCTTAGAAAATCACGTCCCGTCTGTGGCAATGAAATTATTCAAATCGCGCGGTATCCTTGACAAAATTTGACATTGCCTAGAAATTTTGTTTGTAGAAACGTGTATGTTTCTACCGACAAAACATGGATAAGGCCCATCATATTTAGTCAAAAATGTGTCACTAGACCACTATCACATGCTAGCAACGCCACCACATTTGACCTCATTTGTCAATCGAATATTCTCCCATGGAATTAACTGACTTAGATTGATACAGATCATTTCATATGAATTAACCCCATTTATGATCTTTGTTTCAATACGAATTTACAAATTCACCGTGACTCGAAACACCCCAATTGTTTTTTTAATACAAAGCGGATAAAACTTGGAATTCGCATAATACAGATTAAGAACGAGTAGCAGTATATGTGAACCCCTGAACGGAAACTGAATTTATAACGGTTTGAACATGTACGTACAAATATTTTTAAACTGTGAATTACCTTCAATATGCAATTTACCATGTCGACTATATGTTATTCACCAGTGTCATTTGCTCTCCTATGTGTTTTTCCCTGTTTCGTGTACTCACATTTCATGTACTCACATTTCATGTTATCTCAAACACGTAAAAACCTGTTCAATTATCAGCTCATTTGAACGGCTCCTTGAATTGTTTATATCCTGCGAGTATGTAACCTGCTCTGTCAACTATGTAATCAATTCTAAAATTTGGGATTCGTGTGCCAAACTTTCATCAGCATATGTTGTATCCAATTCAATGCTGTGCATTTTGTACTGTTTTTTATTATTAACGGTGATTATAAACAGTTCATTTTCATGGTTATCTTAACGTCAGCTGACCTAACTTATTTGACTTTTAATATAAATCGATCATTCAATGTAACGTCTGCTTTGACTTGAAAGGTCGAAAAAATGATTGGTCGGATTTGAAGGCATATTTAAATACTGCCCTTACCTATAAGTCAATATTGAGTATATTCATGTTGCAAATGTAGTCTCAGAACAGCTTCCGCTGACGAAGACCTGCCACGTATAATCTCTGTATTGTGATATGTGTGCTATTACTCAACCTCGTCATACCTAAAAAAATAGTGAACATTTAAATCATTGTAATATTTATTTTTGAATGAACTCTTCGTTAAGTCGTTGCAGTCGCCCTGGGCGTCCAACAGTTCAGTCCATTATATGGTAGGCAGGCGGTTTATTTGTTAGCATTGAATGTTATGCAGGGCTTAGCCTCAGGCGATGTCTGCCCTTGTGTGTAGTCTGTGAACTGCACTCGAGTGACGCGGCTCCGCGTGCGCCTTCTTCTAATTGTACAGAGTCAGCTTAAGGGCCAACTAACTGGAAGTCGACAAAGCGTCTGTATTATAACGCTGCCTCCTGAGGTCGATTTTTAAATAACCTTAGTTACGATGTTCCATACTTTATAACAGTGTCGTTCTTCTGACTTGGGTCTACTTTAACGAACAGCCTGTGTCCGATTTAAACAAAAATAACGTATTATGCGAACTTTCTTGCTGATCACCGTAGCCATGACCATTTCTTGTGGAAATTAGTATAAGAAAATTAATATCCCTTTGATTTTTTTTCAACTTCCTCTAGGTATCTATTCTTTGAGAAATGTCTTCCTAAAAATAGATTGCTTCCTAGATGATAATAATGAACAAAAAAGTTTATTCATACACAAACGGTATGTTATTCTTGTTGTACAATACATTTTTACACAAATATACACAAGAAATCTAAATTACCTATAATGGCAAGCTTAAACCATCAAATCAGATTGAATAACCTTGAAGAGTTCGTGACGGCTTTTAATCGAGTAATTTAGACCGTGTATGACCGACCAGTAGGGCTTACCTCTCCTAGCTGAACGTGACTCTTTCCAAAACATGTCGAGACGAAAGAGCTATCAAAGTAATCTTTAACTACTCAATATGTATGCACTATATCCTGTTGACATTAGGTGTTGCGTCAGACATTGGAATTTTTTATATGACAGTTGGTAAGGAGTCTTCGTTCAGATTTACAGCCTAAGGGTACGGGTGGCTCCACGTGAGTCAGAGCAGGACACATTTTGGGTAATTTGCTCCCAATTCCGGAAATCATAGACATTTTTTGTGGGAATAAATACTAAAAAGTTTTATGCATCGACAGGGGAGAATTTTTGTTAATTTTCGGCTTAACGAACGGTGAGGTGGAGCCTATGGCGGCGAAAATACCCCGCGAGTGGGCCCCAGTTACTGAGTCATCCACCTGTGGATAACTTCCGTATTTTTTTCAGGTTAGCTATCAATTAGATACTAGAATATTCAAACTTTCGATGCAGCTCAGTCGCCGAGTGGGTAGCGGGTCGGCCTTTCCTCAGAGAGGGCATCCATTGGAAGCGGAAAACTGTAGGTTCGAGCCTACATGACCCCGAATGAGACATTCTGGCCGGTTTCTGAAATGGTCAAAGGTCGGTCGATAAACGCCTCTGGTAAAAAATGCAATCTGATTGCGTCACGCGCTATATAAGCGAATTATCTGCAAAATGCCAAACTAATTTCTGCAAGGAAGATGAAAGATTTCATGAATCAACATCAAAATCCGTATTATGTGTGTAACCTTCCAATTCTATTTGCCGCAAGAAACGGTTACGATTTCCTTACGATCGCGAGGAACCGCACAGCATATTTTGATCTCGTGTAAGCAGGATGCGGTCCGATCTCGTGTAAGCAGGACGCGGTCCGATCTCGTGTAAGCAGGACGCGGTCCGATCTCGTGTAAGCAGGACGCGGTCCGATCTCGTGTAAGCAGGACGCGGTCCGATCTCGTGTAAGCAGGACGCGGTCCGTTCGTAAGAAAAGATCCGCGGACTCGACCTTTCCATTTAAGGTGAAGTCAGAAATTTTCAAATGAATTAACGTTTTTTCTATTTACCTCGGGGAGTGGAGGTGATATTTGACGCTAGCTTTCTGGTGTTGAATGAAAGTGAGCTAGAGTAGGTGATGAAGTTGCGCTATTTTGGGAGCGAGCAAGATTGTGATGCGGGGTTGGAGAACACGGTGGAGACTGAGCCCTGGAGAGGCGGCAGCAACGAGGTAGATACTGCGAGGTGCATTTTGTTTGGTGGTGAATCGCAGCAAAGGGGGAAGATGAAAAGGAACGTTTATCTGTAGTCTGCGTGTGATGAGAATGCGCGACTATTTATAGAGACGCTTCATTGAGGTATTCAAATTTTTGCCGTTGAATAATATCCTTTTTTATTTTGTTGGTTCTTCATTTTACTCACTCCCGATGTGATGCATCGGTCTTCTGAAGCCCTCTACGACAGAAATCGAGCCATTGTTACCACGGCACTTCAGCATTTATTTGACGTCGTCAGGTGAGCTGTTCCCGACCTCAATTATGAAGCCAATGAGTCTGGGTTCATCACCCCGGCCCCACGGGGGTCACACTAGTTACAAGTAGCACCGGGACTGTGCCACCTTACGCCCTCCCCCTCACCCTGGCACCGGAAGCAGGGTCTCGATTGAGAGAGAAGCAGCTGCAACAAAGTTACCTTTCGTAGCGTTAGTAGTTTTCACATGATCCCCCTGGGTACTCGTCCTGCAGAACAATAAAATTTAAGAGTGGGGACTTGTGTTGGGAGAAGTTTATGTTGCTGTTCAACAAGATCTAAAAATATTCCTGGCGATTAAATAGGAAGCTCCTTTAATTTTTCTTTCCTTCTCAGATAACTTTTTTTGTACGAAGCCACGTTTCCAATAATTGGTTGCAGTGTGTTAAGCGCGTTGCATTTTCTTCTCAAATGGTTAAATAATTTAACCAGCCACTCTGTTGCGTGCCTCACTGTGGGCTGCCTGTAACCTGTGAAAACGCCCCGGTGTCCAGGGCGCACCGTAACCTCTTGCTTCACTGTGGGCTGCCTGTAACCTGTGAAAACGCCCCGGTGTGTCCAGGGCGCAGCGTAACCTCTTGCCTCACTGTGGCTGCCTGTAACCTGTGAAAACGCCCCGGTGTGTCCAGGGCGCAGCGTAACCTCTTGCCTCACTGTGGGCTGCCTGTAACTTGTGAAAACGCCCCGGTGTGTCCAGGGCGCAGCGTAACCTCTTGCCTAACTGTGGGCTGCCTGTAACCTGTGAAAACGCCCCGGTGTGTCCAGAGC
>SDVV010025941.1:0-12338 GCA_016164225.1 Gammarus roeselii | reverse complement strand
TATCTGGAGCCTGGGGCTGAACATTTACATACAATTGCAAAGCCTCCTTTGCTGCCTCCGCACCGTATGTTGTCTTGGCTATTGCAACCAGATCGTCTATCGGAATGACGTTTCTTCTTGCTCTTAGAAAACATAGTACATCATTTACATGTACGTTATTGTCACCTTCACCTGCACTGCTGACATCCTTGCCTTTCGGTGCCATCTCTCACTGTGTTAGTGCTTCTGGTTTCAAGTTACACGCTCTGTAGGCGCTACCCTCTCGCCATTTTCACTTGGTGGCCTGTGTCAAGAGATCAGCTCACACACTGTTTTTCATTATTATCTCTATTGTTCAGAGATCATGCGAGATTCAAAATGTGCACCAGGATCTTATACACCACCTGTGCAATGCATCAGCACAAATATAATCACCACCCTCTGAACGGGTCACAAACTCTGGGAGCACAAAGCAGGCACTCCCTCTCACCACCATTACGCAATGTTATTATAAATGTAATAAATAAAGTGTAAGCTAATAAAGTTTTGAAATAGGTTTATATTTCTGAAATTTACGAATCTGAGTAAGCAGCAAATTGACTGTTGTTTGAACATGAAACAAAAGGCGTGTGGTTGCTAGAAGTAGTGAAAGATGAGCGGATGTGTTAGCAGAGTTTGCCGATACGTGAAGGTTAACTGAACGGGTGCTGTCATCTTCATCATGTTTAACCACATAATCCGTTGATAACTTTAACACAGGAAACGTTGTGTAGGCACAATATGATAATTATTTTTCACGTCATGTGACCGTTCCAATGAGTGGACGAAGTTACTTGCTCTGACAATGGACGGTAGCATGGACACAGCGTAAAACAGACTGCCATTCAGGAGCCAGATTCAACCTGCATCATTTACGGAAAAGTGTTTCGACGACTGTCCCCATCAGTGTTACCAATACCAATACAAAATCTTTCACCCGTGAAAAAAATGCTAAAGCACCGGTTATTCTGTGCACCATAAACCAGCTGAAGATAGCACTTCGGCTTCGGTACAACATACAGATACAGACAGTAGGCCGCATCCCTCAGAAAGGGGGGTGGCCGACGGCAAAGCGCACCTCACACACTCATATGCTCATGCTCACACAACTTAGCCCTTTTGTGCTAAAGGGTCCGGCCGGTAACCCCGCAACACACACTCTGGTTCACGAGTGCGGTCCGAGGATCGTTGTCAGCAGCAGGGCCCGACAGTTTTCACTGGTTTACCCCCGCCGCATCATAATGGCCGCCCCCCCCCCTCTACCTACGACCGTCCCGACAACGTGATGCCAAGTCAATCAATCATTCACAACCATTCTCCACTCACGCCTGTTCTTTGCACGCTCTCTCGCTACTTCCACATTCATGTCTCTCATTCCTAACACCTGCTTCACACCATCCATCCACCCAAACTTTGGTGTACCTCTAGGCCTGCAACCACTTGCCTCCGCATTCATCACTCTTTTCACCAATCTTCCTTTATCCATCCTCTCCATGTGCCCGAACCATCTCAGAACATGTGAATCCACTCTGATCTCCAACTTCTTCACCATCCCTGTTCTGAATAAAACCCCGTCGTTGGTGATCCGGTCTCTCAGCGTTACTCCAGCCATGCTTCTTAAACATTTCATTTCGAAAACATTGAACCTTCTTCTCTCCTCTCCTCTCACCCCCCAAGCCTCAGCTCCGTAAAGCACAGTTGGGACAACAACACCCTCATACAGCCCTCTATTTGCTTCCATCCCCAATGTCCTACAGCTCATTACACTCTTCAGTGCACCCAACACTTTACACTCCTTCTTCACTCGCGCCTTCACTTCAGTTTACACTAGTTCAGTCATCTACACATGGGAGCCCAGATACTTGAAACACTGAATTTCCTCCAAGAGCTCTCCACTTAGGAGGACACTAATGTTGCTCTCATTGACAGTCCTCGAGCATCTCATTACTATACTTCTACCCACGTTCACTCGAAGCTTCCTCCTCTCACACACTCTACCAAACTCAGACACTAGCCTACATAGCTTCTCCTCTGAATCCGCAACCAGGGCAGTATCATCCGCAAATAGCAACTGGCTCAACTGCCAACTCCACCCATTCGCTTCCAACAGTTCCAAGCTACGACTCAGCATCCTCGCGTTCACCTCCCTGACCACTCCATCCATATCGAGGTTGAACAGCAGGGGAGAGATCACGCCGCCCTGTCTCAGTCCCACTTTCACTGTTAACCAATCACTCACCTCACTTTCTACCCAGACACATGCTCGGCTGCCAACATAGAAACTCTGCACCGCTTTTAACAAATGTCCGCTCACTCAATACAAACACAACACCCTCCTCAGCGCTTCCCTGTCAATCCTGTCGTATGCCTACTTTAGATCCACGAAGGCCAAGAACACATCCTTTCTTTTTGCATTGTACTTCTCACAGACCTGTCTCAATGCAAAAATCTGATCGGCACTTCCTCTACTACTCCTAAAGCCAGACTGTTCCTCTCCAATTACGCAGTCCTTACAGTCTCTAATCCTTTTGATCAGCACTCTCCAATACAACTTACCAACCACACATAACAGACTGATACCTTTCGAGTTGCATTCATTTTTATCTCGTATGCCCTTATATAGCGGAACAATGCAGGCACTGCGCCACTCAATCGGTACCACGCCTGCCACAAAACACAAGTTCAGTAACCTCACCAACTGTTCGACCATCGTTGCTCCACCCTTCTCCAGGCACTCGGTCGCAACGCCATCCAAACCAGGGGCTTCCCCTGTTTCATCACCTCCACCGCTTTCTGCACCTCTTCCCTGGTAATGCCCGTCACAAGTCTTTCTTCTAAAACTGGCATCCAAGCACCACCACCCACAGCACCAGTGTCAGCCTCTCTGTCACTCTCGACATTTAACAACGCATCAAAATACTCAACCCACCTCTTCCGTACATCACCATTTTCCAACAACAACTGGCCGTTTTCATGTTTCACCACTTCCTCCTTTCCGGTTTCTTCCGTTTTCACCCTTTTCACCTCTTTCCAGAACATCTTTTTGGTTCTCCACAAAAATCTGACACAACCATCTGTCTGCCCCACCTGGCATCAGCGTCCATTTTAACTCTTCTCACCACTTGCTTCACCTCGTTTCTCCTCTCCTTGTAGCTTTCATAAGCCACCACCGACTCCACCTGCAACCACTCCTCAAACGCTCCTCTTTTCCGTGTCACCGCCAGTTTTACCTCCTCGTTCCACCACTCGCAACCTTTCCTTCTGCACCCGCCCACACGGCGCGCACCAAACACCTTTTTCACACATCTCAGCAACGCATTCTTTAGCGTCTCCCATTCTTCATCCACATCTCTCAGGCCCTGTCCTCTTACGTTATCATATTCTTCCCTTAACTCCTGCTGGAACTCTTCGGCTCCGCTTCTCACATTCAGTCCACTCACTTCACTACCTCTCTTCCTCCTCCAACTCGTTTGTTGCCCTTTCACTTCTGCTCCACTCTTAATCTACCCTCCACCAGAAGATGGTGAGACACTCCTCCACCCTCCCCTCTCAACACCCGCACATCCAACAGCCTCCTCACCACTCTCCTTGATATCAGCACAAAATCCATCAGCGCTCTCTCCACCATTGCACCACGGGCCATCCTTACCCATGTGTACTTGTGGATATCTCGCTTCTTGAACAAACTGTTTCCGATCACCAAGTTCTGCTCCATACACAGACCTATTAGGTTTTCTCCGCTGTCATTTCTACCGGGAACGCCATACCTTCCTATCACATTCTCCACCACTACATCTCCAACTCTCGCATTAGGGTCACCCAGTATAACTACATTGAAATGACCTCCAAGCTCTCCATACACTCACTCAGGTCAATCCAATATTGCTCCCTCTCCTCTTCACTCCTCTCGCTGCCAGAACCGTAAGCACTCACAAATGCCGATCTTTCTACGCCTAACTAAACTTTCACCCACATCAATCTTGAGGACACCTTCTTCCATTCAGTAACACTACTAGCCAACCGATCACTCATATCAAGGCCGCACCTTCTCGTGCCCAACCTTCCTCCACACCCGACTTTCTTCCACTTACCACTCCAAACTCACATTCGTCCTTACCTTTCAATTTCATCTCACTCAGCGCCAACACATCAAACTTCCTCCTCACTAACATTTCAACAATCTCTCCTCTCTTTACCTCATTTGTACTACAGCCACGCACATTCAGCGACCCTAACAATAGGGTTCGGAGAGGCGTGAGCCTTTCCTCCCCCGCTCGTCTTGCCGTCTTTGAGGAAGGGTCTTACAGAGAAAGGGAATCCTAGCCCGTTCGCCCCGCCTCTTTTAGTCGCCTTTTACAACACGCAGGGGTTACGGTAGCACGATTCTACTCCCGACTACGGGGCGCCCTTTTAGTCGCCTTCTTCGACACGCGGTGGATACGGCAGCAAGATTCTAAGGCCCCGGCTACAAGGCAGGCTACAACTAAAAAATATTCGTGCTGTGAGATTTCCTGCGTTGCAATATTTTATACTGGCTAATGTTTTGGCCTGGAATACAGCGGCACGCACACAAGTAGACATAACATAGCAGAGAACGATTGCCAAGGTGTAAGGAGGGTAGCTCAATCGTTTGTTGAAAAACACAACAAATCAAAACAGAGGAATAAGAGACACACAGACCTGACCAAAAGGTAGTCACTCACTGGTAAGCACATCACACCTTAATCCCTGCATCAATCAGGACTATATTTCAAACAGTTATATCTAAAGCATTCCCAGACGCACTCGCATCTCATTTCTACCTACCATCTACCGTAATTGGTCAAGCAAAATACGGGAAATTGCACGAAAAAAACATGATAGAATAAAGTAATGGTACCCCATGCAGACCAAACATTTTTTGAGTAATATATAAGGATGAACAATTGCATGATATTCAACTACCCATGATAACCCGGACACTAAAATAAATAAAACAAAATATTAGTTAGTATAGAAAATATTATGACTGGGTCAATCTGTGTTACATTGACCAGTCATGAGATTTAAACGGCCCATTCAAAGTAGCGATGCCATCAAGTGCTACGTTGAGATCCGAAACTTCCCTTGTTTGAATATCCAGTTGGTTGATTAGTAAACCAGCTGCCGTCAACACCTATTGAAGGATGAGACTCTCCTACTGAAGCTCCTCTGGTAACGTACAGGTCTTTTGCCTGAGCAAACAAATCCTCCCCTCGAGTTGTGGGCGCGCGTCCACCAGCTGCCGAAGAGCGTACACCAGCTGCCGAAGAGCGTACACCAGCTGCGAATGACCCATCACCGTTAACATAACCATTGCTGGCAGTTATTTGGTGCTGCGGGTAGGGAGAGCTCGTCCTACTATCGGCCGTGGCAAACCCGTGAAGCTTCTTGTTATGAAACCGCCCCACGTCACCAGAAGGTGTTGTAGCAAACCCGTAGTCGATGTCTGTTGGGTGGTGCAGGGTTATAATTTAAAAGTGAAATATCCATACGCTTTTTGCAGCATTGGATGTCTTTTTTTTAACATCAATAGTTACGATTGTTGAAATGTTTTTACTACGTGTCACTGCCATTGCGCTGCAGTGAAAGTAAGTGACGAGCTATGATACAATTCATGAATGAGTACACATTGCAGAGGGCACAGCGATGTGACTTGCACAAAATAGTTGATGTGACTTGCACAAAATAGTTCCCGCAAGACCTAGGGTGAAAAATACTAGTTAGGTAATACATTATCAACAGACTAGCCACAAATATCTCGTATCAATTTATGAATATTGTTCACTGCCAAGCAGTTTAGATGATTCAGCTCCCTGTAGAGTACAACATGGTTTTAAGAAGTACCGCGCACACAGTGGAAAGGGCATTCCAAAATCTTCTTCTTTGATTATGATGCGTACTGAAAGAGATTTGGAATGGTCAGAGTTCTAAGCCTCCTAATACAGTTTTTACGGCTGAACTGAATAAAAAAATTAATTGAATCTCATGCTCTTGTTTTATAAAGTCTGGAATGTTGAAATACTACGAAATGCAGTTGTAGTTTCGTGTATATGTGTATCTGAAAACTTATTCAGACACGGAATTATTTGAATATTAATTTTACTCAGAAATTACCTCGGAATGTAACAAAAAGTTGCCGGAGTTACGTAAAATATAAAACGTATTTAATATAAAACGTAATAAGACGGCATAAAATGTAAAGGAATGGCATAAGACGCAAAGGAACGTCATAAAACGTAATGGAATGGCATAACACGTCCGGGGACGGCATAAAACATGAAGGAACGGCATAGAACGTGATGGAATGTCATAAAACGCGGGAAAACGGCATAAAACGTGATGGAATGGCATAACACGCCCGGGTACGGAATGTAACGCCAGACACCGGATTGACGACAACCCAATCCGCCGTTAGGTTTAGTTAATTATTTCACAGTGCACATCCCCGCTGCACAAAGTGCTGACAATTGATGGCCACCCAAGCAGGCGAAAACGTTGTTTTTCCGCAATGGAGTTAAGGGAAATCAGATCAAAATTGCGGGAAGCATTATCGTCTGCTATCCTCCACGTTTAATGCACCGCATCCTTTTCTTCATCTTTAGATTATGTAGCCTATGACGTATTTTCACTCAATATTGTGACAATGCTGCAGATACAGCGCCGAGACATTGTCGTCTTTGTGGCGCATGATAAGGAAATGAAAGTGCGAGCATTGCTACCGTCACAGAATACCGTGGTGTATGATAAGGAAATGAAGCGAGCATTGCTATCGTCACAGAATACCGTGGTGTATGATAAGGAAATGAAGCGAGCATTGCTATCGTCATAGACTACCGTGATGCATGATACGGAAATGAAGCGAGCATTGCTACCGTCATAGACTACCGTGGTGCATGATAAGGAAATGAAAGGGCGAGCATCGCTACCGTCACAGACTACCGTGGTGCATGATAAGGAAATGAAGCGAGCATTGCTACCGTCATAGACTACCGTGGTGTATGATAAGGAAATGAAAGTGCGAGCATTGCTACCGTCACAGACTACCTTGGTGCATGATGAAATGAAGCAAGCATTGCTACCGTCACAGACTACCGTGGTGTATGCTAAGGAAATGAAAGTGCGCGCATTGCTACCGTCACAGACTACCGTGGTGTATGCTAAGGAAATGAAAGTGCGCGCATTGCTACCGTCACAGACTAACGTGGTGCATGATAAGGAAATGAAAGTGCGAGCATTACTACCGTCGCAGACTACCGTGGTGCATGATAAGGAAATGAAGCGAGCATTGGTACCGTCACAGACTATCGTGGTGCATGATAAGGAAATAAAAGTGTGAGCATTGCTTGCTACCGTCACAGACTACCGTGGTGCCTGATAAAGAAATGAAGCAGGCATTGCTACCGTCACAGACCACCGTGGTGCATGATAAGTAAATAAAAGCCCTTCAAAATTTGATCTCATCCTCATGTGACGGACAAAATATGCACTGCGCTTGTGAGAACGAAATACCGATACATTTTTATATGTGGCAGTTCGGTCAAGAATGCAATGCTCCATAAAATTTGAATCTATAATATTTTTTTCTATAATTTGCCTTCCATAAATTTGTCACAATGTGAAAATTCTCTATTGAATGAACCTGAAATTATAAACAAAATGTAATCACCAGAAGTCAAGAAGAGCGAGGAATCAATCAGAAAATAGGATATTGGATAATTAAACTCTCACAATAGGAACTGACCCCTGATTTTTTTTCAAATACTAATTAGGAATATGAATCATAAGCGAAACATTTCGATGCTCAAACGTCTGAATTTAAAGTTAGGCCCAACCCGAGCATTCATGACGTCACTTAAATATAGTCTAGAGTGAATAATCGTAGAAGAACCCTCGGTTCTAAATCGGGTCCCAATTAATTCGCTTTGACAGGCTGGGGAAACAAACGAGGAAAAATGTACGTGAAGAACTCTCGCTTCAGGGATGTTGTTCGAAGTTACCTTTGATGCCATTCCTTCCTCTGAGTGAACCGCTTTATTCAAAGGAAAAATTATTTAGCAATTACGAGGGAAAACAGACAACTATTTCACAATGACCGAAACATATGAACCTGACTGGAACGCTGTGGACCATCCTGAACTCTTCTCAATCCAGCGACACGAAAGGATCTCTTCGAAACAACTATGTTCAACGCTCGTCAAAGATGGAAATCTACCAGGGTGAGGCAACGAATAGATGTCCAAAGTTAAACTATTCCAAAGGTTAATGAGCGACCACAAATTTCCCTCCTCTGCAGTTCACACCTACGAATGAAGAAAACCGCTTGTAAGTTCGAAGTTCTGCAGAAAACAAGGCTGTTTCGATTGTCTGGATGCTTGTTTAATGTTATGCTGAAGAGGCAATCAATTCAGTATTCCAAAAGTTAGGTTTGGTTGGACTGCACGAAGGGTAATTAATGTAGATGATATCGTCATTGTTGAAGTTCAGATTAGTGGAATATTGCTCATGAGTTGTGTACTTAGTCATTGAATGAAATTGATTTGTTTGAAAATCATCTTAGAGAATTTATAGAAACCTTCTAATATTATACAGTCGCTTGATTAAACCTAATAGTTAGTGATTGCGTTATCATTGTATCCAATTTGAGACGTTCTGGTTCGTACAACAACGAAGAAACACATGAAAAATTAAACAAAATATTTACTCCTATCCAAAAGGATGTGTCACGATTTCAGTGCATATGAACGAAACTACCATCTTTTGAGTTTACTGTTTCCAGATATACAAATAATGTTGGCATAATAGTTAAGAGCAAAATGAAATGCCCTAAATCTTCTGCCCCGAATAGCCAATGATCACAAGTTACTAATTGATACAACCACGATTACTTGCAGGGATGACCTGTGATCGGGATCAGTTGAGACCAGATTTGCTCTAATTATGCAGCTGGGGAATACACCCTAGAGCGGAAACTGCGTTGATATGCAATGCCAGCTATGACATGTTTGAATCTTGATAAGACACGTGGCGAATCCGTTATTGAAGCGTCATTGCTCAGGCTTTTAACGGATAATTATGTTTCGACTGGAACAGGAGTTTGATTAATATTTTCCAAGTTCGTTGCCCTCGTTGCAATGAATGCTTTATTTTTAAGTTTTGATTTCAAAATTCCGGCAAATATTTGCACCTTTTAGGTTTGTATCTACATCTTGCATGTAGGAGAAATGTTTACATGTAAACATATACAAAAATACTTTCAATCTCAATATTAGATGGATGTGGGAAACATTGGACCAAATAAATTATTTATTTTAAGTAAACATTGATTTGTGTGGCTTTACATTCTGATACTTCGAATGGACATGCTATTGTTTTCACATATTTAGCAACCAGTGCAGAAGGTAGATTCTATTCTGGTACTTTTGAAGCGCGCATTTTAATTATCATATCGATGATAGACTGTCGGGCCCTGCTCCTGACACTGATCATGGACCACACTCCTGACGTAATTATCTGTTGCGGGGTCTCCTAGATGGACCCTTCAGGGCTAAAAGGCTGAGGCTGCCTGAGTGTAAGAGTATTAGCGGAGTGTGATGTACGCCTAGCTGTTGACCTACCCCCTTCCTGGATTCGCCCTTTCTCTGCATCTGAATAACAGACTAACTGTGGACCATCACCGCACGAGCCTCCTCCCTCAATACATTTTCCAAATTCACCATAACTTCAACCATACCCACTACCCACTCCACCGACCCCTCTTTTTTCAACCATATCCCCCATCAATTACTCCACTCCACCAGCCGTTCTTTCTTCAACCATTTCTTCCTCAATTACTCCACTCCCCCAACCCCTCTTTCTGCACCATATCCCCCATCAATTGCTCCACTCCCCCAACCCCTCTTTCTTCAACCATATCTCCCATCAATTACTCCACTCCACCAACCCCTCTTTCTTCAACCCTATCCCCCATCAATTACTCCACTCCCCCAACCCCTCTTTCTTCAACCATATCCCCCATCAATTACTCCACTCCCCCAAACCCTCTTTCTTCAACCATATCCCCCCATCAATTACTCCACTCCACCAACCCCGCTTTCTTCAACCATATCCCACATCAATTACTCCACTCCCCCACCCCCTCTTTCTTCAACCATATCCCCCATCAATTACTCCACTCCACCGACCTCTCTTTCTTCAACCATATCCCCCATCAATTCCTCCACTCCATCATCCTCTCTTTCTTCAACCATTCTTCGACCAACCAATTACTCCACTCTCCCAACCCCTCTTTCTTCAATCATATCCCCCATCAATTACTCCACTCCCCCAAACCCTCTTTCTTCAACCATATCCGCCATCGATTACTCCACTCCACCAACCCTCTCCTTCAACCATACCCCCCAAAAATTACTCTACTTCCCTAAAACCTCTTTCTTCAACGATATCCCCCATCAATTACTCCACTCCTCCAACCCCTCTTTCATCAGCCATATCCCCCCATCGATTACTCCACTCCACCAACCCCTCTTTCTTCAACTATATTCCCCATCAACTACTCCACTCCCCCAACCACTCTTTCTTCAACCATATCCCCCATCAATTACTCTTCTCCCCCAACTCCTCTTTCTTCAACCATTTCCCCCATCAATTAGTCCACTCCACCAACCCTTCTTTCATCAACGATATCCCCTAGCAATTACTCCACTCCCTAACCCCTATTTCTTCAATCATATCCCCCATCAATAACTCCACTCCCTCAACCCCTCTTTCTTCAACCATATTCCCCCATCAATTACTCCACTCAACCAACCCCTCTTACAACAACTATTTCCCCCATCCATTCCTCCACTCCCACAACCCCTCTTTTTTCAACCATAGGCCCTATCAATTACTCCACTCCCCTAACCCGTCTTTCTTCAACTATATACCCCCATCAATTACTCCACTCCCCCAACCCCTCTTTTTCAACCATATCCCCCATCAATTACTCCACTCCACCAACCCCTCTTTCTTAAAACATATCCCCCATCAATTACTCCACTTCCCCAATCATATCTTCCATAAATTGCTCCACTCCCCCAACCCCTCTTTCTTCAACATTATCCCCCATCAATTACTTCACATCATCAACCCCTCTTTCTTCAACCAAATCCTCCATCAATTACTCCACTCCACCAGCCCCTCTTTCTTCAACCATATCCCCCATCGATTACTCCACTCCACCAACCCCTCTTTCTTCAACCATATCCCCCATCAATTGCTCCACTTCCCCCTCCCCTCTTTCTTCAACCATATCCCCCATCAATTACTCCACTCCCCCAACTCATCTTTCTTCAACCATATCCACCATAAATTACACCACTACCCCAACCCCTCTTTCTTCAACGATATCCCCCATCAATTACTCCACTCCACCAACCCCTCTTTCTTCAGCCATATCCCCCATCAATTACTCCCCTCCACTAACCCCTCTTTCAACAACCTCCAACTAATCTTGTTAACGACTCCTTTCTTACTACCGGTTATAAGTGAAGGAGAGGCCTAATGTAACTCTAGGACCCGATGCAACCCCTCCATCAGTGTGGCCCGACGTGCTCTTTGTTTCGTCTGTCGTGTTGTGAGACATGCACTGTTTTGGAGAGGGAAGGACTGTCGCTTGCATGGAAATGAGTTGCCGCTAGGGATTGTGTTGAGTCAACAAGTGAATTATGAGAGAGGATTAGTTTTTGTTGCGCAGGTGACTCTCCAGCTACTCCCCACCAAGGCTGACAGCGACTACACTCATTCTCCCACTCTCCAACTACTCCCCACCCAGGCTGACAGTGACTAAACTCATTCTCCCATTCTCCAACTACTCCCCACCAAGGCTGACAGTGACTAAACTCATTCTCCCACTCTCCAACTACTCCCCACCAAGGCTGACAGTGACTACACTCATTCTCCCACTCTCCAACTACTCCCCACCCAGACTGACAGTGACTACACTCATTCTCCCATTCTCCAACTACTCCACACCAAGGCTGACAGTGACTACACTCATTCTCCCATTCTCCATCTACTCCCCACCAGGGCTGACAGTGACTACACTCATTCTCCCATTCTCCAACTACTCCACACCAAGGCTGACAGTGACTACACTCATTCTCTCATTCTCCATCTACTCCCCACCAGGGCTGACAGTGACTACACTCATTCTCCCATTCTCCATCTACTCCCCACCAGGGCTGACAGTGACTACACTCATTCTCCCATTCTCCAACTACTCCCCACCAAGGCTGACAGTGACTACACTCATTCTCCCA
>SDVV010025940.1:0-12338 GCA_016164225.1 Gammarus roeselii | reverse complement strand
ATATATATGTATCTATATATATATATGTATCTATATATATATGTATCTATACATATATGTATCTATACATATATATCTATACATATATAAAAATATACATATACATATACATATACATATATGTAATGTATTGATTTTAAAACAAGAAATATGCAACACATATACAAGCCAATCAACTCTTTTATTAACCAAATGAATCTATTTGTATTTATATTCTCATAAATCTAAACCCTTGGAGAAAACTTATAAATATTCTGAGAACTATCTGAATATTTGACTTTGTTTGTTCGACGCATTGAAACAAGTCTGAGACGAAAGAGGCTCGATCCTACAGGGAATGTTCAGCAACAGAGCACAGCAGCAGTGGAAGCACCATGTGTAGTTGCCTTAGAAGATGTCGAACTAAAGGGACACACGATTGGAGAAACGATAATCAAACCCTGCATGTTGAAGGCGTTGAAGTTCGTTCCTGGGAAGCCAGCGATATAAGGAAGCGTCAAATATCTCTTCTCAATGACACAATCCCCGTTGGTCGCCTTCGATGAATCAACTGATGTAAGTTCAAAGGCCTCACTTGCTTGTCTTCGTCAAATATACGTATTCAAATGACTCCAAGGAAGAGTTCCTGTTTTGCAGACCACTAGAAACTACTACGAAAGGTGAAATTGTCATGGGAAAGAGAAATATAATTTTTGAACCTGGAGGACTACAGTGAAGAAAAGTCTCTGGTTTTTACTGATGAGGCGCCAGCCATGCTTGGGTCCAAGTGAGGGCTTTCAGAGAGAGGAAAAAGAACTTTCTCTTCAAGCGAATGGCATTCACTGCATGATCCACCGATACGCTTTTGCCAAGGTCTTTCAGCTCCTATGTATGTGGTCCTGAATTTGGCTCTCTGAACACACTAATTTTAGAAGAACTTGGTAAAATCTTGTAATCTGATATACTTCTGTACACGGGTTAGTAAATGGAATTGAGGTAAATCGTGCCATTGAGCTGAAAAATCAAGTGAAGTTATTCATGGAAATGCAAGGAAATCATGACCTTTTGGCAGATCCCAACGATGAAGCTTGCATACCTAGTTGATACTTCTGACTGATGAATAAGCTGAACCTAAAGCTTCTGGGAAAAGAAACTCAATCCATTTTGTAACGTTCCCTGCGGAGGAGCGTTCGATGACTCGCTTTGAGTCTCCGGTGGAAATGAGTCCAAAATCAAATTCATTTTAAAAACACTTCGCAATCATTTGTTCACAAGCTGCAAACTAGAGACAAAAAATAAACCTCAGAGATATTGCAATGTTTGTAGGGCTCGGCAGTGTCGTGGACTCCCAGGAATATGAAGGCGATCTTCATGAGAATGTAAGTGGTTTTTACAGATCACCTTGAATCTTTTGGACAAGGAACTTGGACGAACTTCCATAAACTTACAAAAAAACAATTTGCACTTGTACGGAACCCATTCCCCCTTTCCTGAATGGAGTCGGCTTTCCTGATGAAATACATGGCGACTGTTTAAATTTTTGTAAGAATTTTTCAGCACGTGATTTGTTTATGGGATGACATGCGACTTAGTTTATGAAAACAACATGGAGCCCCAAATTGTAAATCTGCCTGCCCAGATTCAAACCCAAGAATCTCATTCAAATACAAGGTTTGTCGTTGAAAGGAATTGTGAAAATTTGATTTTCATTGCCTTTTCAATTCTAAAACCTTCAAGTTTTACTCTGAATAATCAGTTTTTTTTTAAGTTTACACTCAACAGTTTTCTGCTATAAATGAGGCTTTATTTATTGCGGAGATGTTGCGGTGTGTCTCATGGTAATTTGGAATTAGAAAAGGGGTTGCGACTCGGAAGAGGTTGATAACCACTCTTACCCTATCTCGATGTGATAGGGTAGGAGTTGTCTCCGTCAATAATGCTTCGACGGCGTAGGGCTCTGATTCACTATTTTTCTTTTGCTGTCAATCTTTTTCCTACTTCAGAATTCGAGCTCAATATCGCCCTTCGTCAACTGTTGTTAATATTTCTTTTGTAAAGATGATCCTACAAAAGGGTGATACTCTGCCAATAATGCATGGAAGTAGCTAATTACCGCAACACGAGGCCGCTCCTCCAAGTCTTGCGATTATGTTAGCGAGTCCCGCTTAATCAAGTCATTCGTCTATAAAGATGAGCTTGCATTACGAGCAACATTCCAACTCACTATGTCATCAGTACTACTCACCCCCCCTCAATCTTATAGCTACGATATTTAAATTTCGGTGTAGAAACGTTATCGGCCAAAATTCTGTAGGCGAGAGTTGTAATCTATCGATACGTATCAACATTATATTAGACTCGTGTACTGGTATCATTTGCAGCCGTCTAAACACGCTCTTGATCAGAAGTGTGTGAACTGGTTCATTACAGAACAATGTTGCCCTGATGTGCAAAAATTTGGTATGAGTGTGAGTATGTGCGTGGTGTGCGCCTGCCGTTAGCCAACCCTCTTCTTGTGGGGATATGACATTGGAAGGACATAAAGGGAAAGTGGTCTCAGTGCATAGAAATGTAACACATTTTCTAAGCCACGTTCCTTTGGAGCCCTTCATTAATCAATTTGTGTAAGTCGTGGTATCGATTCTGCATCCTGCTAGTGTCGTGTCCCAACCAACCGTTGCTTAGCAACTGTTCCAACGTCAGCATCAGTCTCTGGGTACTCTATATTGTGTGCCGCGCTACTCTCACAAGTTGTTTGAACATTGTCGACACACGTGATTGCCTGTCATCGATAATTGTACTAGCAGATGCCATTTACCGAAATATTAATGTAAGATCAGTTTACGCGACTCGTATACACGGTGAGTGTTTTTGTAAGCGTGCTGTCCGAGTCTCGCGCTTATATACTATCTATTCAGAGGGACTCTTATCATGTCATTTGTTTATATATCTTGGTATTCCTTCATTTTAATCATTTACTCTTAACCTAGTTTTATTATGTTCTTCCTTCATATTTTTTCGATATGTTTTCTTTGGTATTCATTTTACTTGTTAACGCTCTATTCCCTTGTAATCTTTTTCATTGTTATTCCTATTTTCCTCCGTAAACCGTTTTCCTCGTCAGTTGCTACTTCTTTCGTCTTCTTTCGTCTTGGGATGTTACTTATTTTACTCATCATGCCTTTCCTTTTTTTATTTATTTTTTGCCATTTAATTTTTCTATGTTTTCCCTGTCCGTCATTGTTTCTAATTTTTACCCCTTTGTTTATCCGCTTAGATTTTCATTTTAATATCTTTATATAATATGACCCCCATCCTATACTAATCGCTTCTATTAATCACTCCACATCACATTTTAACACCGCTGACAACACGATGATGAATAGGTCTTCACAAAATATGCTCATTAGAAAGCTCGTTCAAAGTGATAGAATATTCGTACAGAATATCCACGCCTTTGTTCCTGCCATTTGACGAGCGGTTTGGGTGTAGGAATTTACAGCTTCACAAAACATTCCGTAAACACTGCAGGAGTCCTTTCATGCAACAGGATACAGCAGGATTGTGTCATATGACACGCACCCGCCAAAGCACACACGACTTGCAGCTTTAGGGCTCGCTATGATTCCTTATGGGATTCAACGTATCGTAGGAGAATATATCTGCAAAGAGCGTGTACCTTATGCAAGTTGCGGGTGAATAATAATAACAGTTGCTTAGAGTTTCATGAACTTTCTTCGGGATTTGGCCGGAATTCAACTAAGAATATTTGGTGCTTACCAAGTTGCAGAAGAACCTGTTAAATTTTTGTTACCAGAAATGTTGAATAATATGCACATATTAGTGTGTTCTGTTATTGAGAATAGTTATTTGATTCCATGATTTAGTTTTTTTTGTGGATTCATATTTTATTCTCATTCGTTGCAAATATGTGATGATTCCTTACTCTTGCGCATATCTCTCGTTTTGATAGGCTGTTACTTAACTACAGATAATTATACATACCTAGGCCGAATCCGCCGAAACTGGGATAGCCGACGGCATGACGCACTTCACAATCCTCTCGTGCACTCACTCGTACCAAAACTTCCCTCGATCAGGAGCCCGACACACGAACAATGGATCGGGAGTGAGAACACAAATCAGTTTCCGCAGCACGACCTGACAGCTTTCGCTGGTTTATTTATTCCTGCGGCATAGCTGCCGGCTCTTCCCCACCAACGTCCATGTTTTTCTCAACGAATAACCCAATGCGGGAAAACGCATCAGGCCGCGCCCAAACGGGTCCTCACACCAACATTTTCCACTTGCGTCAATCCATTGCACCCACTTTCGCCGTACATCCACACTGATGTCTCCCGTTACCAGTGCCTGCTTCACACCTTCCATCACCGAAACATCAGTCTTCCTCTACCGAAACATTGGTCTTTCTCATCCTCCACATGTTTTAACCAACATAAAACACGTGAGTTTTCTCTCCGTCAACATTCTGACCACCCCCATTCTAATCCGAATATCGTCATTATTGATCCTATCCTTCGCGTCCTTCCGGCAGTCTCTCAAATATTTTTTGTCGTAAACATTCAACCTTCTCGCTTCTCTCTTTTCAATCTTCCTCTTCCCAGCCCTGCACAGCACAGTTAGGGCGTTTACCAGAGGTTGGCTGGTGCACCAGAGATTGCGCCTCTGAGCCGGCGGTCCAAATTGAAAACCGGTGGCTCAGTGGCTCCTGCGCAAACCCTCAAAATCAGTCCCAATGCCGCACTGCGCAAGTCAAAAATCTTCGACGCTCTCCGCAACGCTGCCTTGCTTCGTCAATTGCCCCATCGCTTTTACAAACTGGGTAATTTGACTAACTTCCCTAAACTAGGTGAATCGGAAGTACCTTAGAGTAGCCTTTTAAACATTAGAGGGTAATTTGGACGGTTTCAGACTCAGGCACTGAATTTTGAAAATAGGAAATAAGCTAATAAAATAACAGGAAAAGTTTTTCCATTGGGGTCCCGGCCGTCAGACTCGGTGGGTTAAATTTACCGTTGGTCATGTCATATAACTCACGGACCATGGTTTAATTTATATAACTATGATTCGTATTTTAAGAGTAATTTTCATGAAATATATTTTAAGAAATAAGGTAAATAACCTGATGGTTTTTCGTGGTTAAATAGGCAGAAACTTTGCCATAGCAGTCAATTTTTGTAGAGGCATCCTTAATTAATGACGTCACAGTGGGCGGCGCTCAACTACAGCGCCAAATATAACAGCGTAGCAGCGGTGGCGTAGGGGGGCATCACCGCCGGCGCAGGAGCGGAGGCGCGCGTACCAAAATTCAGCGGCGCACCTTCTTGTAAAAATACCCCTTCATCAAACCCTCTCTGGCTTCCATACTCAAGGTCCTTGGCGTTTGAATCCATGAAATTATTTGGTTAAATATATCTTGAAGAATTTTTGTTATAAAAAATACTGTTTACGAGATGTTCATTGGATTTCTTTTGAGGCTGCCTACATTTTAATTCCATCCATTCATAAATGTTTCGCTTTTGGCTGAACAAAGATTGAACATTAATTCATTTAATTTCAATAATGTACACCATGAAAATCCCGTCGGCACTAACGATCCGAAATTTGAGTTAGTTTCTTGCTGGTCATAAGTATCGAATGTATTAGAATCTAATTGTCAAACAATTGAAATTGCCGATGGATTTTTTATTTCAGGTCATTGGTTAACCTCCACTTCCAACAAGCTTAGTCAACAAGCAGTCAACACGCAGTCAACAAGCAGTCAACAAGCAGTCAACAATAACATAGTCGACGAGAATAAGAGTGACCAGCCTCATTGAATGAGTAATTTTCACCTCCATCAATCCTGTCGAACGCCTATTACTTCGTGTCACGATCACAAAGCAGGTCAGTGTCGGTATGTTACATGCCTCTTTTTTTTACGCTGGGTTCGCTCTTCGGAAGAATTTCCACCGTACTAACCCTCGTGCAATTTAGTTCTTGTATCAGTTTTTGATACGGTACTGGAGTTTAATGAATACTGATTCGTTCTTGCTACGTCTTCGTCACTATGTTGAAACTACGATCGATCGTCACTAATGCCGATCGTTTCTCTAAATAAAAAACTGAATCTTTCCAATTTCAAACTTCTCAAAATACTGGTAAACTATTTTCTTCAAAATAAATTTCACGGCGAAGCTGTACTCGGTAGGAGAACATTCCATAGCCACCATTAGATACTTGATGAATTCCGTATGCGCGTATACAAGAAAGCTGGATCATGATTTACTGCGATCAAATGAATCCATGTATTGCATCAATGCTTCATGAAATTTGTAACGTTTGAAATTATTTCAGATGTGGTGTGCTCAGCATTTATTGAAGAATATTGTCGAACTAAGGGGGTATTTGTGATCAGAACGCGTGCAGGCGTTCACGATTTAGCTGGTCAGTCTTTGCGATTGGCTGCAGAGCAGCCCCGCACGCAGTGCGGTCCTGGAACGCGTCCCCACGTGTTGACATCGTGTCGGCATCGTGTCTGCATCGTGTCAAGGAGCAGGTCACACAGTCACATAAACTCGCTTGTGTAGTTTCTGGTCACATAAACTCGCTTGTGTAGTTTCTGGTCACACAAACTCGTCTGTGTAATTCCTGGTCACACAAACTCGCCTGTGTAGTTCATGGTCACACAAACTCGCCTGTGTAATTCATGGTCACACAAACTCGCCTGTGTAATTCATGGTCACACAAACTCGCCTTTGTATTTCCTGGTCACACAAACTCGCCTGTGTAGTTCCTGGTCTCACAAACTCGCCTGTGTAGTTCCTGGTCTCACAAACTCGCCTGTGTAGTTCCTGGTCTCACAAACTCGCCTGTGTAGTTCCTGGTCACACAAACTCGCCTGTGTAATTCATGGTCACACAAACTCGCCTGTGTAATTCATGGTCACACAAACTCGCCTTTGTATTTCCTGGTCTCACAAACTCGCTTGTGTAGTTCCTGGTCATACAAACTCGACTGAGTGGTTCCTGGTCACACAAACTCGCCTGTGTAGTTCCTGGTCATACAAACTCGACTGAGTGGTTCCTGGTCACACAAACTCGCCTGTGTAGTTCCTGGTTACACAAACTTGCCTGTGTAGTTCCGGCTCACACTAACTCGCCTGGGTAATTCCTGATCACACAAACTCGCCTGTGTAGTTCCTGGTCTCACAAACTCGCCTGTGTAGTTCCTGGTCTCACAAACTCGCCTGTGTAGTTCCTGGTCTCACAAACTCGCCTGTGTAGTTCTCGGTCTCACAAACTCGCCTGTGTAGTTCCTGGTCTCACAAACTTGCCTGTGTAGTTCCTGGTCTCACAAACTTGCTTGTGTAGTTCCTAGTCTCACTAACTCGCCTGTTTAGTTCTTAGTCTCACAAACTGGCCTGTATAGTAGCTCACGGCTTGAAACAAACAATCACAGAGCGTTCGGTGCATGCGGCGAATTATAATCATTATAGGATATGAACAATTTTCCATAGGTATTATAATCAAGAAAACAGTTGAAATGAGTATGCAATGAGGCGTTTACTGGACTGCTTTAACTTAATTTGTATTATTCCCGAGCGCTACCCCCCCTCCCCTAGGCATCTGTTAGGTTCTCGGGCCGCATGGAGACACGGCCCAACCGAGGGGTGAACACCCTCATTTCCCTTCAAACGCCCCTCTTCTTCACCCTTCACTATTTCTTCTTTTCTCCCCCATCCTGATTTGCTTACCTTTTATTTACCTCATTTGCATCTTACGTTTGGTTCAAATTTCCCTTAACTTGTCTCAGACTCCTTAACAACTCTCCTAATAGTCATTGCACACAAATACACACACACACACATATACACACGCACGCACGCTCAAACATACACATACCGGTTCTAACTATTCTCCTTTCAGGTGGCAAATAACAGACAAGTTGCGCTCTTTCTTTCATGCAGCCTTTAACTACGACTATTAATTCTTTTTCTCTCCATTCTTGCTGTTCTCATGCGTGAAATATAATTTATTGAATCATTTCTACCATTTACCGTACCATTCTTGAGGATACAATCATTGTCACATAAGCTAATATTGTGCTTTATCTCCTATAACAGAAGTATATTAATTCGATTTTTGTACTCCAGTATCGAATTATTCTGAATGTCAATCATTAAATTATTTTTTAGCGGTCATGACGTGTATATATTCAGTGTTATGTAACTGTCTAATGTATTACTGATGTTGTCTAATATCCACTTCATTATTCATACAATGTTTTACACCCATCTTTATAATGTTTGAGCATTTCGTCATGAAATATGTTTATCCAGTGCTATGTATATATTTTATGTATAATTTGTCGTCTATTCAACCCTTTATTATTCATATTTTACCCCCTCTTTACAATATGTTGGCGCATTTTGATTTCCCAACCCCATGTTCTCAGGATTTCTTAGCCCCATGTGTTGGCGTATTTCCCAATCCTATGTATTTCGTAATTTTCCCAATCCCCATGTAATCGTGATTGCCCCACCCCGCGTATTTCGTGCCAGGCATTCCTGATTCTTACCTCAAATAAGACGTTGGCTGTTGATCATAGATTATAATATTATAATTTATAATCTGTTGCATGAAATCAGAACCGGCGTAGAATTCAAATTGAATTTTCGTTTTCATGTTCTGGAGTTTCGATACTGGAGTACAGTAATTCGATACTGAAGTACAGAAACCGAATTAATATACTTCTATTATAGAAGATGAAGCACAATATTAGCTTATGTGACAATGATTGTATTTTCAAAATTTTTACGGTAAATGGTAGATATGATTCAATAAATTATATTCTCGTCGAGTTGGCCTCAAAGCTGGGAGCTACCTATCGTTCCTCGAAAGTTCAATTTAAATTCGTCACTGCTCATCTCTAGGGGCCGCCGGTTCGGATTACATTTAGCGAAATATTATTTACAATAGTATCATCTGTGCACGTACAGAAATGTCTACTTTGACAAAATAAATCCGACTACAGAGTTTTGGGAAAACCAGTGACACGTGGGGTTGAGAAATAAGGAATACTTGGGGGCTGATGAACAACGAAATACAAGGGTCTCTTACCTTTGCAGCCCCCTCCAGCAGGCCCACAGCAAGTGGGGAGCAGCAGAGCCGGGGGAGGCCAGCACAGCCATGCGCGCCAGTATGCTATTGAGAACAGCAATGTTAACACAAGTATAGGAACTGGAATTAGTGCGCACTATTGGCTATCACATGAACCATCCGCATGCATGGTGTGGAAAATAACAAGTACATGTGGTGGCAAATCACGCATGCATGTGGTTAGAGTCCCGAGAACATGGGGTTGGTTCATCAAAATGTGCTAACATATTGTAATGAGTAGTCTACATTATTGTACGATGACTAAGATAGGGATGGACAACATGAATTATACAAAAAATATGAATACAATAATTGGTTGGGAAATCGAAAAGCACTAACATATTGTAAGGATGGGTTTAAACCATTGTATTAATAATGAAGGGGGGAATAGGCGACATAAGTTATAAAAAAATGTATACCTAAAATAAATACCAAGCAATTGAATGTACAATATACACACTTCAAGACCGCTTGGAAATGAGTAAATGATTGACAATCAGAAATAATACAATGCTGGAGTACACAAGTTGGATGAATATACTTCTGTTATAGGAGACAAAGCTAAATGTTGGCTTATAAGGCAATGATTGTATCACTGACGAAGACTTGAAGGCCAAGGAAACTAGGATTCCAGTGAACCTTTAGTTAAAGTTCAGTCCTGATCCATCATCTCTAGACTTGATGCGACATGCAGGGCATTTTTCTAAATTAAACCCTATTGACACTGATGTTAATATACGTCATAATCTTTAATTGCTGCTGCTCGTGTATCGAGTATGATCTTTTAGCCCGGCTCGTTAAGTGCCAATCAGCTGCCGGGTATGAGATCTTTTTACAGTGCGTGCCCTACGGGGCAGCATGCATTGACAGGGCGTTGAGGCTCCGGTGGAAAACAGAAGAAACTACTACTACTACTCCTTGCAGTGCAAGGGTCCCGACATCGATAACGGTCTTCCCTTGCCTAAAGTGTGAAATCCTTTGCTTTAAACCCAAACTGAACTTTGCCTCCTGGCAGTCGTGCTGGGAGTAGTCCCTAGGTTGAGAGAAAGGGTTCCTTCCCCGGCCTGGGATACTCGGTCACTCCCATGCCCAGGCTACCCCTGGGAAGGGCGCTAGTCATAACCCGCTCTGCCATGCCTGAACAGTTGGCTGTCCCTTTACCGAAAGGAATAGTTTCGCCTTCCAGGTCAGCTGCACCCTTTGAAAGCTTCACATGGTATTTAGTACTCCTTTAGGGGCGGGATAAAATCTGCATGGGTTATTATGATCTTTGCATTTGCTCTATAATTGTAGGTTTAAATGAGGTATTGATGTTTTGTGGCCACTTAATTGATTTGGTTTGTTAGATCAGCGGAAATGACAAATGACAGACAATATATTGAAAATATTTGTTGTTTCCCTTCTTTGACTACTTTCTGATTAGTTAAGAAACAAGACACTAAAGGGGGAGAGCACCATAAATGCCGTAACTTCCTTTACACGATTTTCATGGGAACCCTTCCAACAAAAAGTTTTTATTTACTGGAATATATGATTGTAACCTTTTTTGTTTTAAAGTTCAACTAAATCAGGGTTTGAAATAACTATAATATTGTTGTTAGCGTTTTTGTTGTACATTTTTGTGTGAATAGGGGCCTGCAGGATGCTAGATTAATCATGGTTAGGTTAGGTTAGCTCGTTCAACCTATTGTTGGAGACTTTGTGCTCACCCGGGCCCAGTTTAGGTTAGGGACTTTGCTGGCTTTTTTCACGACTCTAAAGTACTTTGGCTCTACCGCATTTAAGACGAACCCTAATATTTTTAAGAGTCGTCAGATCTAACAATACTGAATGCTCCCGGCATTTGTTGGAATGTATAATGAGTTTGGATCTGATTAGTTCATGTGGTACTTGATAAAATGCGGTAACTTTATTAATAAGTTGCTCTCTCACTTTTCCTTCCTGACATACGATGTTTATTAAAGAGCTTTCTTCGAAATGACTATTAAATATGGGACTGAATAACTAATTTATACTTCAATGTAAACCAGTGTAAAGGATTACACCGTAACTATTGTCGGTAGAAAGTATCTTCGAGAATCCTAAAATGAACCCCGGCCCGTGGTAATTTGAATTATTATAATGCAGTAAAATTTTATTCGTTAGCGTTTGATGATTCAAAGGATTCTTGCATTATAATTTTTCGATATTCCTTCTAATTTTGTCGAAATTTTATGTATAGAAACTATTAAATTGCAGCTGAAGTGGCAAAAAAATCAATCTTCTTATTCTGTGTTTATCAGAGACCTTCACTAGCAAAAAATTATGGCATCGAGAAAATATTGAAGCTTATTGTACCTCGAGAAATAAGATTTGAAAGCCTTCAGGGAGAGGAGCCGCTCCTGACGTATTGTTTCTCATAATAATGGTCAATCATACAGTCTCAACAAATTTGATTAGTTGTGTAAGTGGTAACATGTCTCAATAAGCTATGATATGTACACAAATTTTCAGTCTCCGGTCAATATGCTGAGCGTTTTACAAAATAGCAAGTATGCCGACGCATGACGGCATCGCAGGTATAAACGTCCATATATTTTTTTGGGCTATTGAGAGATATTCAAAAATATTCATTTTCTGTATTTAGTGTGAGACACTACCATTTCGATGCATAATAGCGTAACAACACTTCATATTAGAAAGATTTTTTTGTGGATGGAGTATCATCTGTTTCTGCATTTGATGCTAGGCATAAACGAGTTCTCTTTCGTGGCTGCTTAAACCGTAATCGTGAAGCAGCGCCAACATGAGCTCTACAAGCCTACACGCGACGTGCGCCACCTCATATGAGGTGTATAATTGAACGTTCATTGTTGAAAGTTGAGGCACTTCAGTTTACTAAATCTTGCAACCGATTCATACCTAAGAAAATCCGTTCGTTATCAGGATGTGATAAGATAGCGTGCAACGGATAGCTGGCTGTACTAATTTTCCAGTGTCGAGGGAAAAGATCTGTGGGTTTGAAGCCAGTTGGGGAAGAATGTTCGAATTATTGCTCTCAACAGTTGCATGACTCTGTGCTGGCTGGTCATCTTCGTTAGCGAAGGCTCTTGCCGACACACACACACACACACCTACACACACACACCTACACACACACACCTACACACACACACCTAAACACACACACCTATACACACACACCTATACACACACACA
>SDVV010025939.1:0-12338 GCA_016164225.1 Gammarus roeselii | reverse complement strand
GAGGGGGGGAGGGAGACCGGAAGGGGGGGGGGACGGATGGGGGATCGGCGGGATGGAAGCAGGCTTACGGCCTTGATTGGCAAGGTTATTGTTATACATTTAATTTGTACTGTATTTATGATCTTCATTGTATTTATATATACGTTTTTTCTTCTTTGGATGGTTGTAGTGGAGTATAATTGGCCACTAACTGTGGCTCGTTATATATATTTATTCGGTTCTGGTAGGATTAGTGTTATTCCAAATTTCTGATGGGGCGAGGCGTAGGGATTCCCTAGGCAAAAGTTGGATGCGCTCCTGGAAGATTATCTGAGTTTGCTCTTACCTGTTCCTTGTCTTATAAATTTGTTTCCGTGTCACGTTTGCTACGTTGTGAGTGTATATATCGTTAGATATTTATGGTGGTTTATTGTTTCTATATTTATTTTCTGTGGACATATACGTGTGTTTCTTATCTAGCTGTGGTATAATTGACTCAATCGATGCTTGATTCTGTTCGTAGTGGTGGGGGCTTGGGATATTTTTTTATGTTTTGTTCATTCATCACTATATATTCTTTTATAGGATTAGTATGGAAGGTATGTCTTATAACTCAATTTACAGCCTTAGTGTGCGAATGGTCCTGTTTGTACCAGCCTGAAGGTAGGATTGCAGGCAAGATTCTGTGTTTCCCATCTATTTATCTCATATGTATATATTATCTACAGGAATAACATGGTTTTTTGTCGGATTATTGGCGAGTTTAGGTCTGTATTGTGGGATGATGCAGCCCCTACGGTCGAGATTCTATCTACCCCATATTGTATTACCTACTTCTGAAACAGTTATATCAGTATTCCATTGACGCATTTTTCCAATAGCGAAAATACCTGAACGATATGGATTTACTAAAATATAATGTTATGTATACTTAGTAATGATCGATTGATTTATGTTGAATTTGCGCAGTTTTTTGGCATTTCGATCAGTTAACTCATACAGTTTTAGGTATTTAGGGTATTTTTAGCCTTGAAGCATCCATGTAGCAAGCTATTTCAGGCATAATTGGTTGGTTGTTGCATCATTGTGGTAGTATCATATGTATATATGACACATCTGTTACGATTTAGCCGTGGTTACTTTAGGTAAAGAGATGTTAATTCATCCCTGTTATGGACAGATGTTGTGGGTAATTTCGTTAGATTTTGTATGTACTATACCATATATACTTTAGGTTTCAGTTACGTCGCCTGCATGTCTTGGTATCTTAGACACATTCCTTGTTTGTTTGGTTACATGATAGTTCATTCTCATTCATCACGTTTTTAATGTATGTTTTGGGTATGATAGAGAATTAATCTTCATGCTTTGTTTTATTTCGTGAGTTTAGTATAGGTCTTTCAGTTTTTGTACCTTCTCTGTTGAATTTCCATCTTCAATGCAATCTGTTGGTTATTTATACAATTTAGGATATATTACGTTTGTGTCTACCAAATAGAACATTATTTCAGGTCTAATTTACTGTAGTTACATTTTGTTCATTTTTTTTTGTGTTTTATATTTCGTCTTTCATCCTGATACAATATTTGACGTAGTTATTATAGATATAGAACAGACGATTTGTTACAAACTTAGTCTTGCTGTTAGGGTATTGTATATTTATTGTACGACTATTCTTCAATATTTAGGAGGAGTTAGAGAGTCCCCTAGGCAAAAGCTCATTCTGTTTATGCTTAATTGTGTAAATGGTCCGATTTATTAGGATGGATACCATAATGTAGTACAATTTTTATGTGAATGATAGCAGAGTAGAGTACCTTATTTAGCTATTTATATATTGTATTGTTGATGTTACGTTTTTTTTCCATGAGAATCATAGGGATGTATGTTTAGGTGGTATATGTCCGTATTGCATCTATGTGGAATTTTCGTCATTGATCCCTAGCAAATGTGTAGTTTAACGTTTAGATGATAATTTACTGGATGGAGGGGTCCTAGTGTAGAGGTGGTTTATACTCTTTGGTTGTCATTTTGGAGTTCATCCATGTTCAACAGGATTTCAAAATTGAACTTTTGAACATTAAATTTGTGTTATATATTTTCAACTCATGTAACACGTACATACGCTTGAATATTCACATTCACATACGTACTCAGCCCTATACATATACACAGTTGATGACCTAGGTGAGAATGTTAGGCCAAATGTTTGGCAAAAAAACATATGTAATCAACTTCTAATAGCTAGCTGGTAATCAAAATGGAGTCAGTGATACGTTGAGAACAAGCGGAAACACACGTTTCGTCATAGAATAAACATAAAAGTGAACATTCATAACTCAAAATTTTGTTTACAAGTGTTGGAAGGAGAAATCTTTGAAGATGATATGAGACAGGTCGAATAAATATTGACTAGTGTGGTAAATAACAGTTATCTCAGAATGGACAAACAAGAATCAAAAGAGTGGGAGATATCATTCATAAATGTATGCAGGAAAAAAGGAAGTCTGCTTTGGGAAATTAATGTGGACGCGTTACATTCGTCGCATGTAAGTAAGTTTAGGAGGGAGAAGGGATAAGATAAGCATATCTTGATAATTTATATGATCCAAGGGTAAAATCTTCATCATGATTGTAATACAGCTGAGGTAGTGGACACCAGATTATACCCAAGAACAAAAGAGAAAGTGGAACGTATGCGAAATTTCTCAATGATGAATCTCAGAATGACTTTGAATTGGAAAAGATTCAAATAATTAAGTTCAAGAAGAAGAAGTAATACATTTATTGACACCCGGGAACGGAATACCCTTCAGTATCCGCATCAAAGATATGATAGAGAATAAGATAGATTTTGAGAGTGTACTGAAATATAGTGATGAAAAGTTCTGTTGGATGACGAACAATGCTGTTTAAAATATAAAAAAAAACAGGTATATGATATTGATGATGGCAGCAAGGTCTGTAAATAATGCTAATAAATACTAATAAAAACTATTAATGTCCTCATGTTTATATTATCCTAAACTCAAAGGTTAAGAAATGAATTGTGAACATCGTGTCAGTTGGAGGTAACATCGAATCTTCGAAATCAGTAGAAAAAAATTTGTTTCAAGGGTTGAAATGATGCCAGAAATCCTACCTCGAGGTTAATGATCTAGATGTGTTACATTATGGTATGATATAAATCAGCGTCCGATCAGATCTTGAAACGAAGTCATCGTTAAAGATAAGAAAAAATATAGGCATGAGAAAAATGAAAATTCAGAGTTGCAAGTTGTCAAAGGTTGTAGAGTTAAGCGGAGATATTGAAGTAAATTAGGAAAAAACATGATGTGAGACTATGTGTCCGTTTGAATGAAACTAAAAACAAATTTGAAAAACTTGTAGCATTCAATCCATCCAAGTTTGAAAATGTGGGAATCTCTGGTAATATATATGACTCGAGAGTGACAAAGAGATAAATAACATGTATGTTAGAGTGATATTTAGAATTGTATGGAGGGGTTCATATGTATATATAAATGACTGAAAAACCGTACGTAAGGTCAGTTTAGGTTATGATGGGTGTGAATAATATGTTAAAGTGACGTAGAATTGTGTCAAAATCAGAAATAATATGAATTACCCGTAACATTCAAACCATCTAAGAATGAAAATGGGTCCTCTCTGCCAACCTTTTATGGGATGAGAGTGACAACAAAAATAAATAGCACATACAGTATGTTAAAGTTTTATTTAGAGTCGATTGGAGGGCTTCATATGTTTATAGCAATCACTGAACACTATACATAAAGTTGGGTTATGTTAGGTATTGATGGGTGTGAATAGGCTAGATCAAAATGTGGAGATATTCGTTGTGTATAAATCCTAAAACACGGAAAAAATATGGTTGGTTGGGTAGGTATTAACGTAACTGTCAGTGTATGTTAACCCTTTTGCACAATGTATGTAAATGTCTACCTGGTGTCGACACTATCTCGCAAACGACCCTGTATATATTCATTGTGTCGATACATGTGCCGACACATCGGTACATGTGCCGACACAGTGACGCTAACGACCCTGTAAATGCGTACAAAAGTGTTCATGTGTGTCCATGGTGATTGAGATTGAAAAAAAACTACGTAAAATAGAGCCGTGTGGGAGGGTTCATGTGTATATATTAATAACTGCATACCATACATAACTATCAAAGTTGAATGAAAATATATAATTATTGGTTAAGTTGGTTAGGATGACTAGATCTTTGAATCTTCTATCGCGTATAACTGATCCACATTAAAAAACATTGCAACAAATGAAGTGAATTTGTTCATGTGGAACCTACCTGTTGAGTCTCATCCAAACATATAACAGAGATATCGATAAAATTCTGGACTCCTAACATCTGCAAGAGGATATTTGCTGAATTAAATTGGAGAAATGTAATCAATCTGGTTTTGATATGGTAAATATACACCCCAATGGAGAGATTCATACATATCAATATCATACATAAGCATCAAACTTGAATGAAACTACATAAGTATTGGTTATGATGACTTTTAGGTTAGGTTGCCTAAGTATTAATGCATTTGGCAGTGTGTGATAACTCTTTTTGCACTCATTGATGTTTGATCTATGATTTCGAACATTGATATATATTTCGCTAATTATGTACCTTAGGTATATATTACAACCTAGAACCTGTTGACTGCGGACCTTACATCACAGATCTGAAGAAAAAAAAGGTAGAGTGGATTTATTCAATATTCGTTATAATAGATGCAAATGTTTGGAGCATCACATCCATCATTACAAAAAAAAAATCATATATCAATAGTGAAACCATACAAAAAAAAAACATGCTAACGCTTTAACAGCCGTAACACTCACTAACGTATGGGGTAAGCTTACTCGATACTGGTCGATATTACTGGACTTGTAACCAGCGGAGTGACAAAAAAATATATAAATATAAATGTATGCACACAATCTGCTGAAGATTGGTAAAACTAAGGGTCAAGTGGATAGATTTCATAAGGATGAAGGTTAAAACAATGAAGGAAATACCTAACATAAGTATGCATACGGGGAAAATAGATACAATCCTTGGTAATTTTAGGTTAGGATGAGATAGGTTTACGGCCCCACTATAATACAGACTTATAGTGAAAAATGCTACAATGGAACTGTTGAATGCTCAAATAAGACACATAATCTGAATAAGAACGCAATCTCATAACGAAGCCTGACTTGATCAATAACTTCTAACTATCTAAACTGCAAACGAAATACAAACATTTGTAAAAGTATGACTTGCGGGAATAAGCATCTAGCAAAAACCTGCGATTGGATAACATAATTGAGATGTACATTCAATTATTGAAGAATTTCAACGCTAACACTCAACACAAATCCGGTAGAATAGTTCTCCGAGGTAATAATGTCGAGAGGGGAAACACACCAAATTTTTGAAGCATTACATCCAAAAAAGCGTATTTTATACCCAACCTCCCATCAAAATAAGCAAATTTATATCGAATACAGATATATTCCTATGATATCAAATTGAAATGTACACCCATATCTAAAAATAGCTAAATAAGATTTCCTACACTACCCTAAGCAACAACGATTAACTATTATATACGGTGTATCCTACCGCAGACAGATGATGAACCCTACTCCAATATCCGACGTGATCTGGTTCATGTCTAAGATCGTATACTAACATAACAGCCATACCGAAAATAACTGACATTTTACGCTGAGTTAATGGGAAAATGTTATTTTATACTATCATACCATTCAAATCTATCATAAATTCCTAAACCTTACTGATGCTATACCTCTGGGAGTACAAATCCAAGCCTACTGTGTCATAGAAATGAACTCTATAATGCTTTACTAGGTCACTTCTCAGCAATCTCCCACTGATATATAACAAATTTAGAGGTAACTTACAGTCACGATACGATGCCAAAGACGTACCTCGCATCTGTTAATCCATCGTCTCTGAACAGACTCGAACAAAGATACATCCCGTTGAACATGGATGAACTCCAAAATGACAACCAAAGAGTATAAACCACCTCTACACTTGAACCCCTCCATCCAGTAAATTATCATCTAAACGTTAAACTACACATTTTCTAGGGATCAATGACGAAAATTCCACATAGATGCAGTACGGACATATACCTCTTAAACATACATCCCTCTGGTTCTCATGGAAAAAAAACATAACATCAACAATAAAATATATAAATAGCTAAATAAGGTACTCTACTCTGCTATCATTCACATAAAAATTGTACTACACTATGGTATCCATCCTAATAAATCGGACCATTTACACAAACAAGCATAAACAGAATGAGCTTTCGCCTAGGGGACTCTCTAACTTCTCCTAAATATTGAAGAATAGTCGTACAATAAATATACAATACCCTAACAGCATGACTAAGTTTGTAACAAATCGTCTGTTCTATATCTATAATAACTACGGCAAATATTGTATCAGGATGAAAGATGATATATAAAACACAAAAAAAAAATGTAACTAAATTAGACCTGAAATAATGTTCTATAATGTAGACACAAACGTAATATATCCTAAATTGTATAAATAACCAACAGATTGCATTGAAGATGGAAATTCAACAGAGAAGGTACAAAAACTGAAAGATCTATACGAAACTCACGAAATAAAACAAAGCATGAAGATTAATTCTCTATCATACCCAAAACATACATTAAAAACGTGATGAATGAGAATGAACTATCATGTAACCAAACAAACAAGGAATGTGTATAAGATACCAAGACATGCAGGCGACGTAACTGAAACCTAAAGTAAATATGGTATAGTACATACAAAATCTAATGAAATTACCCACAACATCTGTCCATAACAGGGATAAATTAACATCTCTTTACCTAAAGTAACTACGGCTAAATCGTAACAGATGTGTCATATATACATATAATACTACCACAATGATGCAACAACCAACCAATTATGCCTGAAATAGCTTGCTACATGGATGCTTCAAGCCTAAAAATACCCTAAATACCTAAAACTGAATGAGTTAACTGATCGAAATTCCAAAAAACGACGCAAATTCATCATAAATCAATCGATCATTACTAAGTATACATAACATTATATTTTAACTTACAGTAAATTCATATCGTTCAAGTATTTTCGCTATTTGAAAAATGCGTCAATGGAATACTGATATAACTGTTTCAGCAGTAGGTAACACAATATGGGGTAGATAGAATCTCGACCGTAGGGGATGCATCATCCCACAATACAGACCTAAACTCGCCAATAATCAGACAAAAAACCATGCTATTCCTGTAGATAATATATACATATGAAATAAGTAGATGGGAAACACAGAATCTTGCCTGCAATCCAACCTTCAGGCTGGTACAAACAGAACCATTCGCACACTAAGGCTGGAAATTGAGTTATAAGACATACCTACCATACTAATCCTATAAAAGAATATATAGTGATGAATGAACAAAACATATAAAAATATCCCAAGCCCCCACCACTACGAACCCAATCAAGCATCGATTGAGTCAATTATACCACAGCTAGATAAGAAAACACACGTATATGTCAACAGAAAAAAATATATAGAAACAATAAACCAGTCATAAATATATAACGATATATACACTCACAACGTAGCAAACGTGACACGGAAACAAATTTATAAGACAAGGAACAGGTAAGAGCAAACTCAGATCATCTTCTAGGAGTGCATCCAACTTTTGCCTAGGGGATCCCTACGCCTCGCCCCATCAGAAATTTGGAATAACACTAATCCTACCAGAACCGAATAAATATATATAACGAGCAACAGTTAGTGGCCAATTATACTCCACTACAACCATCCAAAGAAGAAAAAACTTATATATAAATACAATGAAGATCATAAATACAGTACAAATTAAATGTTCATAACAATAACCTTGCCAATCAAGGCCGTAAGCCTGCTTCCATCCCGCCGATCCCCCATCCATCCCCCCCTCCTTCCGGTCTCCCCCCCCTCCACTCCCCCCGTCCGTTAGCTGACTCGGGCACCAAAACCAGTTCCGGTACTCTCTGCTTCCGCCCCCCTTTCTGCGCGCACCCCCGTACGGTCGGTGAGTCAAGGTGCATGCATCGCGTCCTACCCCCCGCCCACCAAAACTAACTCTTTTATCCCTATCTCATTCCTTCACATTTGCGTTTCCGCGGTCCTATTAACTACTCGTGTTTGTGTTAACTTGTGTAATTGCGTTCACGAGGTTGAAGCCTCTGCCTGTGTGCATAATAACAAGATGTTTGGATGTTTTATACCTTCATTTATGAAGATAATTGTTTGCCCTCAATGCAATTGACTCAATCGAACTCGTTGCTTTCGTTTTCCATACGGTAAACTTCATTCTGAAACCTGAGGCAGTTAGTCCTCCAGCCGAAGCGATGGCCATTGGCTGTTCCAGTTCCTAATTTTGCATGTAATCATTTCTTATGTAGTTCGATGATGAATGGCCCACGATATCAAAGAAGACTTTGATCGTATTGCTTTCCATTCGAAAATATGCTGGAAATACTCAACTCAAGCAAGTGTACCACTCATAAAATTCTTAGTGCGCATCTGATAATGACGCCGTCTAAGTTCCACATGTGCCACATGTTTCTGGGTATCAGATTCCACATTTATCTGGGTACCAAATTCTAACATTAATCCACAAAAAAAAACATTTTATCGGTCGAGAAGTGGATCGTGTCTACACCACATCTTAATTATTCAAATTCACGGTTCAGGAGCGTAGCTAACTCTCGTCAATGTAGAGATTGTGTGATGAAGCTGACCAACGTCTAATCGAAGAATTGGCCAGCCAAGCGAGCTGTCGCGAGCATCCACCGCAGATCAAGACTTGGTGGCAACAATTTATTGAGCTCAGTTTGAAGCATAGTTCAAAAAAGTATTTCCATTTTCCAACACAAAATTCCACAATCTTTTAGTATTTACTTTCGTGAAACGTATAAAGTTATGAATTTTATAACCAGTTCCGGAATAGCCACGGAGACGGAATAATTGACGGGATTTTTTTATCCTCTCGAAAAACAACCAGGATCCCGAGGCAGAAACCCTAAGCCAAGTCGTACGTCTTACTAAAAGGTGAAAAGCCTATGAAAGCGGGAATGTTATGACTGGACTGCTATAATTTTGTTCAGGAGACGAGCGCAAGCCATCACTTTTGTCACCCACCAATTTGCCACTCAAACACGCGGGCAGGACGAGGGCAGGACGAGGGCAGGATGAGGGCAGGATGAGGGCAGGATGAGGGCAGGATGAGGGCAAGATCCTGCCAAAATTAACGGCGAGTTATCGTCAGGTGTTTGAGATGGAGGATGTATTTAGAGCAATCTCAACAACGAGCTTCCGAAGAGCAGGTATGGAGTGAGAGTGACACTGGAGTGAATACTACATCTACAGCCATAGCACGATACGGATAAACCTAGTTACCGAGCGTCGTGCCCAGGAAGAAGGTCAGTGCGGTGAAGATGGCAAGATGATCTACTCGCGAGTGAGGGTCCTTGATGCAGACGAGTGAGGGGCCCAGCAGCACTGCGAGCGTAAACAGGAGCAGTAACTGCTGCCGCCTCCAAGGCGACACAGTTCATGCCTCAAACTGTTGCAGACATGCACACAAAACTTCCAGAGCAGTATAATACATCGCAGCTGATCGAAAAAAACCTCCGCCAATAATGTACTAACCTGAGTGTACACAGAAAGAAATCTCCTGCAAGCCTTTCCCAATTTGACAAAAAACAGAGAAAAGGCTACCCAGTTACAGGAACCTCAAGGTTGCATTGGTTGATGCATCACTACATACCGATTTCAGATAAGCATTTCAACTTACCAAGTTCTCTCTGTGAATGTCAGTCCTATGACGCTTGGTGCCCATAGGGGATTTACTGTCACAACGAGACTAGAAGATGCTCTGCAAGGTGTCGGAAATGGTAAGTCTGTTTACTGAGAGCGAGTCTTATTGCAGCAACTGTTTCCACCCAATGATATCCAGCTTAAAGATGATGCAACTCTTAAGGCGAAACCATCAAATTATATATTTTACTAAAATAATGGTTTGAAACTCTCAAAAAGCACATTATGGGACATTGTTATTGAAAGTATCAATATGAAGCGACAGCGCTTTGCAGCAGGAAATGATGTTGCATTTGAGAAGCAGCATTTACCCATCACTGCCACCCTTAGGCAAATTTGACACCTCAAACAGTACAGCAAGATTGTTGAGTGGTTGCTCTGGTCTTGGAGAGCAGAGCGTTGCTCAGCAATATCGTGTCTACTGTGACGGTGAAGCTTCCTTCACCGCTGGTGGTTATGTTCATGACTGGTTGGCTAGTAATGGGGCCAAGTTCTTCTCGCAAAGTGCATGGACAGGTGTCCAGTCTGTCCTTGGTATTTACTGCGATTTATCAGTGGTGGAGAAAGTCAGGACCGTTATTGAACAGGTCGTGCTTGTGCTGTTAAAATTGTGAAAAATGTTCTTCATTCGTGGTAGTATTTTTGGTTTGGTTAGAATGATTTTGGAGTAGTTAGTATATTCTTCGTTTTGAAATTGAGTCCGACTAACTACACTTACTTAGCTTTCTCCATTGTAAGACTTTTTCCGAAATGCACAGTGTTCGTACTAAAACATTGGCGAAACCGTTGCCACCTCGATATTTTTTACCGATCAGAAAAACACTGAAACCCACCCGTTTTATCGCATTTTAATGTGTTTGCTTTGAGATCAATTCTTCGTCAAAAGTTCTTCCTGCGTAAACCATGCCTACACGAGGCAGGACGATGACAGCACCGGCCTTCCTCAGGTGGAAAACGTTCCAAACTCCTCTCAATAACTATTCATCGCGAGTGTGTACACAAAATTACCTTGTATTTTTATACGCTGATCATTTTTTCTATGTCATCTTTACCGAGTGGAAAAAAATGCTTTAATTCCGACGCCGAACGAAGAAAAATGAGAAGTAAAATTCCCGTATCAGTGGTACGACAGTTGCACAGATAACTCGTTCGCTGAATAAATTTTAAATGGAAAAGATTTTAAACAATTATCCCTCCTTTGGTCTGACAAGCCCAACATAATAATGGAGGCATTCTAGAGTAAGAAAGATAACTGCCGAAGAATGTAGGAAATAAACGAACTGTCAGCCGAAGAACTCTGGAGATGGTACTCTGCTCTGGTGGAAGATATGAACAACAGTAACAAAAAATCGGCGAAAATTCAACGGGAGGTACAAGAGTTGGATTCAAGAGTGATAGAATGCGTGAAATCTTTGCATGAGATAACGCAGCAAGAGAAAAGACTAAAACAGAAGAAAGAGCATCTCAACGAACACGTGAAAATCGTAATAAATGAGACCAGAGCATTGGCGATCGTATTCTACAACAAACTGTTTGCAAAGAGAAAGAACAAGTTATACCTGAAAATCTATTGAATGAGCTGCAAAACCGTCTTGCATAAGAGTATTCAACGTCTTCAAAAGCAGCGCAAGCAGCTCAGAGGAGGGCTTCCCCTGCTTAAACTTTCACAATTCGCTGCGAACCAGGAATTGGAGTGCGGAAGGAATTTACATTGTTGGCAGCTTCAGATAAAACGAAGCTAAAACGAAGCTCATTCAATGAAAACCTATTGAATGAGCTGAGCCCCAATGAGCTGAATGAGCCCCATTACTAGCCAACCAGTCATGAACATTACCACCATCGGTGAAGGAAGCTTCACCGTCACAGTAGACACGATACTGCTGAGCAACGCTCTTCTCTCCAAGACCAGAGCAACCGCTCAACAATCTTGCTGTACTGTTTGAGGTGTCAAATTGAGTTGCTCTTTCCTCTGTTTTAGTCTTTTCTCTTGCTGCGTTATCTCATGCAAAGATTTCACGCATTCTATCACTCTTGAATCCAACTCTTGTACCTCCCGTTGAATTTTCGCCGATTTTTTGTTACTGTTGTTCATATCTTCCACCAGAGCAGAGTACCATCTCCAGAGTTCTTCGGCTGACAGTTCGTTTATTTCCTACATTCTTCGGCAGTTATCTGTCTTACTCTAGAATGCCTCCATTATTATGTTGGGCTTGTCAGACCAAAGGAGGGATAATTGTTTAAAATCTTTTCCATTTAAAATTTATTCAGCGAACGAGTTATCTGTACAACTGTCGTACCACTGATACGGGAATTTTACTTCTCATTTTTCTTCGTTCGGCGTCGGAATTAAAGCATTTTTTTCCACTCGGTAAAGATGACATAGAAAAAATGATCAGCGTATAAAAATACAAGGTAATT
>SDVV010025938.1:0-12338 GCA_016164225.1 Gammarus roeselii | reverse complement strand
GTCAAGTGGATAGATTTGATAAGGATGAAGGTTAAATTAATGAAGAAACTACCTAGCATAAGTATGGAAACGGGGGAAAAATATAGGTTAAGATAGGATAGGATGAGTTAGGTTTACGGCCGTCATCACAAACCTTCAGTGAAAAATGCTACAGTGGATCTGGTGAATGGTAGAAAAAGTCAAATATCCTGAATGGGAACGAATCTCATATCAAAGCCTGAATTAATCAATAATTCCAAAGTGTACAACTGTCGACGGACCACAACATTTATATAAGTAAGACATGTGGGAATAAGCATCTAGTAAAGACATACGAGCGAATAACATAATTGAGATGTATATTAAATTATTGAATAAATTTTACGACTAACACTACACAAAGTCCGTTAGATTAGCTCTCCAAGACTACATGGAACCGGACCCAAATCCAGTGTCGAGAGGTAAAACATACCAATTTTGGATCGTTACATCCAATTGAGCGTATTTTATACCCAATATTCCACGAAAATTCGGCGAATTTATACCTAATATAGATATATTCCTATGATAACCAATCAAAACAAATAACAACAACTAAAAAATAGCTAAATAAGATTCTCTACTCTACCCTAAGCAACATTGATTAAGTACGATATACGGTGTATCCTACCGCCCCCAGATGATAAATCCTACTCCAATATCCAACGTGATCTTGTTCATGACTAAGATCGTATACTAACATAGCAGCCATACCAAAAATAACTGACATTTAACGCTGAGTTATTGTGAAATATGTTATTTTTAAAACGACACCTGTTCAAATCTATAACAAAATCCTAGACCTAACTGATGATATGCCCCTGGTAAGAGAAAAAAACAAAGCCCCTGTGTCATAACAACGAATTCTTCATTGCTTTACTAGGTCACTTCTCAGCAATCTACCACTGATATATAAAAAATTTAGAGGCAACACCCAGTCACGTACAATACTTCAGACATACCTTGCATCTGTTTAATCCATCGTCTCTGAACAACAACAAGCAAAGTCACATCCTGAACATAACCAAGAAAAATCTATACACAGGTACAGTTGTCAAGAATGGGCCTGACATTAGTCTCAAAGAGTGTGGGGCCACAAAATGCTGGGCTCCTGTTCACTGATGACTTAAGTAAACCCCTACAACGATGAGCAGCTTGTCGGATAACCTCTCTAACGAACACACGAAAGTTAAGATTGACGTCCACAAGAACATACAAAATCAAGTTGAACATGGATGAACTCCAAATGACAACCAATGAGTGTAAACCACCTCTACACCAGGACCTCCACCATCCAGTAAAACGTCCTCTAAAACGTTACACTATACACTTGCTAGGGTTCAATAACGAAATTTTCACAAAGATGCAGTACGGACTTACACCTCTTAAACATACATTCCTATGATTATCGTGGAAAAAAATCATACAACAACAATAAAAACTATAAAAAATAGCTTAATAAGATGCTCTACTCTGCTATAATTCACATTGAAAATTGTAATACACTAAGGGGATCAATCATAGTAAATCAGAAATAAACGTAAACGCAACGAACTTTTGCCTAGGGGACTCTCTAACTCCTTCTGAATATAGAAGAATGGTCCTACAATAAACATACAGTAACCTAACAACAAGACCGAGTTTGAAACAAATGGGATTTTCTATATCTATACTAACCATGTCAAATATTGAATCAGTATGTAAGAAGATTTATAAAATACTAAAAATAAACAACATGTGACTAAATTAGACCTGAAACAATGTTCTATATTGTAGATACAAATGTAATAAATTCTTATAATTGTATAAAAACCCAATACCTTGCATCGAACATGGGAACTGTACAGAGAACATACAAAACTGAAAGACCCATACTAAAACTCACGAGTTGTAACAAAGCAAGAAGAATGATGCAAAAACCGACAAAATAATGCCTAAAATAGTGTACTATATGGACGATGAAAACCTAAAATATCCTAAAAAATCCTATAACTGTAGGAGATAACTATTCAAAATACCAAAAATAAATAGAAATTCAACATATATCAACTGATCATCACTAAGTATACAAAACACAGTATAATAACTTACAATAAATCCATATCGAACAGCGAGTCTCGCTATTGGAACACCGCGTCAATGGAACACCGATATATCTGGTTCAAACTGGATATAGCGTTATGGAGTAGATAAATTTCTCGTAATGAAGCTGCTGTATCGACCCAAAATACAAACATCGACTCGCCAACTTCCAGACTAATAAACCATAATATTCCTATAGATATTATATACATATGAAATAAACAGATGGAAAACACAGAACCTTGCCTAAATTCGATATCAGAGTGGTACAAACAGGACTGATCGCACACTAAGGCTGCAATTGAGTTATGAAACATATCTACCACACTAATCCTATAAAAGAATATATAGTGATAAAGGAACAAAAACCGACAAAATATCCCAACTCCAACCGCTACTAAAACCAAGCCGCCGAATGAGTCAACTATACTCTTAAGTGGTTCTCCTCTAGGAATGATTCAGTAATCCGTAAATTTTGTACCTATTTTCCTTCATCGGATAGGTCACAAAGAAAAACGAATGAAGGAGTTACTGCAGGAGTAAGTAAAGCTTAGCACAAGGGTACTGATTAATACAACCGGATAAAAATAACAATAAACTAATTGAATTTATGCCACATGTAAATTGATCAATATCGAATAACGTAGAAAATTATACCAAGGTGGAAAAAAATCATCATGAACGTGTCCGGAAAAGTGTGGCCTTTTAATCTATAATACTACATATAAATTATTATATAACTGATATTATAAATAAAAATGATCTCAAAAATGTATGTTGTCAATATCCTATAACAGTCAGAGGGCATAGCATTGAAAGTGCATATATGCATTATGACATACAATGAAGTTGCAATACAATATAGCTACCCAAACATTGAAATGCTGATAACCCTAAGTAAATACATAACCTAATAACTAACTATTAGCATATATAAGCCTTCCGTCTGTCCAGGTGCTAAAACCACTTCTTTCGCTCCGGCTGTCTTCGCGCCGACCGCCGTACGCCCGCTCGAGTCAAGGTTGCATGCAACGCGGCTGACTCACCGCCCCGCCCAAAAATGACTGTTGAATGCCATTCTTGGGGTTATACCTACTACTCACGTGATCAAACTAAAAATGATATAGTTTTCTGCGGGGCCTCTGCCATTCCTATTCTTTGATCATTTTTGTTACCATTATTAATTATTATTGAATCATTTATTTACATCTACCAGCAATGGGTATTTAATTTCTTGATTAACGCATGAACTTCAATACCGAATTCACCGATTAAATTTGCGAAACGAAAGTTTAATCTGAATTGGTAACAGCTTATTTATCGCCGGTAGCGATAAATTTTGCATTTGTTATTATTAAATATATCGAGGTTGGTTGAGACAAGGTGGCCCAGGGAAGGGAGGTACTCGTGGGACCCGCGGGACTCGAAGTTTCGGGAACCCGGGGGACTTGGAAGACCAGGAGAATTTGGGGGGACCCACTTGGACCCTTCTGAGGCCCTTTGGGGTACCCTTGAGAACCTTCGGGACCCTCTTGAGAAACTGTAGGACCCACTTGAGGCCCCTCTGAATCCTGGAACCTTGGCTCCCTCCTCCCAAACCTACTCTGAATCTACGTTAAACCTACTCTGAATCTACGTTAAACCTACTCTGATTCTACGTTGAACCTATTCTGAATCTACGTTAAACCTACTCTGAATCTACGTCAAACCTACTCTGTATCTACATTAAACCTATTCGGTATCTACTAACACCTATTCAGTATCTACGTTGAACCTACTCCGTAACTACGGTAAACCTATTCTGTAACTACGGTAAACCTACTCTGTAACTACGGTAAACCTACTCTGTAACTACGGTAAACCTACTCTGTAACTACGGTAAACCTACTCTGTAACTACGGTAAACCTACTCTGTAACTATGCTAAACCTACTCTGCAGGCTTAGCATCTATTGAAAAGGTGGGGAAACCGCGGTAACATGAGTATTTAGATGTTAATTGTAGTCTATTATCAATAAAAATGATGTTATAGATGTACATTTTTCTAATATCCTACACACAAAGCCCAAACGATGAAATTGCAATACAACATGCCTTGCATTGGAAATGCAAAAAATACCCTGTATTTAAACCAAAGGTATCCTATATATATGTAAACATATTATTTATAACCTATTAACATAAATATATACCTTATGGATAGCCCGAAAGCTGTCCGTCCGTCCGTTTGCCACACCCCGTCCACCCCTCTTCCCCTTCTCGCTGACCGCCCGAATTTGCAGTGACTCCGCCCACATGGTCGTCCAGCCATACGCCCGCCGATAAAACGACCTCGAATTGCGTTTCATATCTCTTAAAACTACTAACGGGTAGCGCAAGTGGTAGGAGAAAGGACGACACAACCCCCCCCTTCCCCTCGGTGCAGCCAACACAATGAGGATAACGAGGACATGTATGGCTAGGGAGGGAGAGCTTACGTAGGGAGGTTGCGGCGTGCGTGCCCACAAGTTGTGGCAGCAAATGACGGGAGACGGTGGCAAAGACAATGGTTTAAAAGGAACGAAGACTGTTTTCGAATTGACTACTATCAATGAATGTATTTTGATGTTTAACTGCGACGGTTAATATATGGAAGAAGGCCTCACTAATCCTCCATGACGTTAGTGAGTTAAAGATTGAGGAGGCCTTCGGGGCTGACGACGTATTGAATACTTCATTTGTTTTATACCGTTACTCATTTGATCATAAGTGACGAGAAGAATCATTCAAAATAACTTCTTCAACGAAGTTGCACACGTCACGTTTAAATATACTAGTATATTGCTAATAAAAATTATCTTTGCCGTAAAAACTACGTAATCAAAATAATTTTAGCTACGTTTGAAGTGCATTATATTTTCAGATTCCAGATGGCAGGTGCACCCCAAGAGGGTACACTACTTGCCTCGTTACCGTACTCTGACGCTGACGCCAGTGATGGATTTAGGAAAGAGTGGGAACATTGTTGAAGTCGTTCTTGAGGAATTTATCATCTCGAATGAAGAAAAACGTCTGATATTTTTCGAGATTATTTTCTTTACTGTAAGTTTGAAACTCAAGTAAATGTGGAGGCCTCTGGGCAGCTACCACGCTGCGCAGGCACTCCTATGTCAATCTATGACCAGGTGGATGCATCACTATGTCACTGGCTGTATCATGCAAACACCAACCAGTATTTGCTTTTGAGTATGAGCCCTATTCGTATTAGATTTTTTTGTTATTATTTAATATCAGTCGTTGATAACTGACACATTGATCGAGAATTGCTTGTCTGAACTTTCTTCCCAATCAATAAGACCAACAGCAGCAACAACGTCGGCAGGCAATAACACCAACATCATCAACAAGGTCGGCAGGCAATAACACCAACATCAACAACAAGGTCGGCAGGCAGTAACACCAATATCAACAACAAGGTCGGCAGGCAATGACACCAATATCAACAGCAAGGTCGGCAAGTAATAATACCAACACCAACAACAACAGCTACAATTATTTAATGATATCTTAGCTCAAATAATACTGAATGATCGGTATATACATACTCCCTGTGTATAAGGGGGTAGGATATCATATCACCAACTTTTCGTTCACCACCGTCGGGACATGTTTCCTGGCACCGAAACATGCACGGCAATGTACAGACCGGCGACGGCGGAAGGTCACGTCAGAGGCGACGCAGATCGATCCCAATGATCGATAGCACGAGGCACATGACCGTTGAGGTTGAATAGGGTCGGGCGGTCACACGAGGTCACGTCCTGCGTCGGCCGTGGCATGGACGGTCAGCCGTGGCGTGGACGGTAAGAGGCGCTGAACTGCTGCTGCAAACAAACTCTCGGGGAGTCATGAGGCGGCTCAGAGCCTCGTGACACGAGTAATGACTACTAGTTATAAAGTCCTCATTGCAATCTGCCCTAGCGACGCGCTAGCTGTGACGTCATTGATATGGATAAGAGCGAGTGAACACACTCAAGAAAGAAGGCAATAGGCGTGTCCTGCGCGTGAAAGGATAAAATGTAACGTTCTTACTGATTTGATTTGTCGGCCACCATACCCTGGTGGATTGCAAAACTTTCTACTAGATTAAGTTAAGTGTATCTAGTGTACTACTGAGCGCTGCATGGCTCTAATAAAGCTATTGTTATTTTTATTGTTAATGTCATTATCCGGACTGACGTTGCGTGAGGTGAGCGGCAGACCCTTACGATGAACATTCGACGCGATTTTTTATCACACAGATACAATCACACGCAAAAATCCGAGAGGTTAATAGTTTCGACTTTTGAACTGAAAATGTAGATCGGGTGGTAAACATGAAGGTATAATAGCATTATACCTCCATGGTGGTAAGCCTGCAACGCGCGCCACACCCCATCCCTCTCCGCACAGCCGCACATCACCTGCAATGAAACCAATCATTACAGAAAAATGTATTTATTGAGAAATTAGTTGTCGAATATGCTCCTCACATTATGTCCATCAAAGCTGTAAACGCAATGAACACAATGAAATGATGAGTTACTTCAGTCATTCGTATTACTTCGAAGACTTTGGGTTTGATAATCCTTCTGAACATGCGTATTGGAGAGGAGAGGATGGGGGAAGAGGGGTGTGGGGAGGTGCGCAGTTTTGACGCTGATCAGGCAAATTTAGTTTTCAATTTCTCTTAGGAATGGTCCAACTGAACAGTGCAATGGTTTCATTAGACAAACATCGTGCAACTCACGGGTTACAAGGGAAGGAAGGGGAAGGTAGAGGTGGATGAGGAAGAAGGGAGAGAGTGAAGGGGGGGCGGGGGTGACAATATAGGGAAATGATCTAAGGGCCGTTAAACATGAATGTGAAATGGGCGTCTAATGAAAAGAGTACTGATTTGATTAAATAAAGGGGGTCATCTCCACTGGAGGTCGCACGTGTACCTGTGAGCTTCCCCGTAGGGTGCAAAGAGTACCGATATGGAAATACCCCGATCGAGTATACCTCCGAACGAGAAGAGTTCCAGTCGAGAAGAGCTCTAATCGAGAAGGGCGTAATCGAAAATAGACAAATCGAGAAGGGTTCCGCTAAAAAAAGGACGTCGATCGATAAAGGTACCAATCAAAGAGGACGAAAATCGAGAAACCGGTAATTGAGTAGAGCAGTATAAGAGAAGGGAGGTAATCGAGAAGGACGTCAATCGAAACTGTCTTTATTCGAGAAGGGCCACAATCAAGAGAGTACCAATCGAAAAGGGCGCTGATCAAGATGGGAGCTGATGAAAAAGGTTACAATTTATTTTGTAACTTCAAAAAGGTTGCGAATGAGATTTGTCCGTGTTATGCCTTGATCAAAGACAGCGATGGCATCGCCTATTTGAAAAATAGTCAAAACACGAGTACAGGAGCAAACAATAAATTCGTAATTGTTTGTTTCACGCATTGTAGGGTACTGCGGATAACACTCGTCATAACTCACAATCACCGGCTAAATCTCATCTTTCATTCGATCTGCACACGCGTCGATACCGGTACTGTTACCCGGCTTGGTTTGCCGCTCGGTGCCCGTCTGGTACTCGTCTCGGCTCCTGTCTTGTTCCCGTCTCGGCACACGTCTCCTTCATCGTCTCGGAGCCTATGCCTATGTGTGTGCCGGTGCCCGTAACGGGACTTGTATCAACTAGAACCAGTGCCAAAAACGTATTACCCAATTATTTGAATTAGTTCAATAATTAAGAATGATGATCACATCTAATCTGAATCTTAATGCTTTCTGTCAACTATATATATATTTCAGAATGGCTATTTCAAGAATCAATCGCAAAATTGCGTTGGTCAACACCATCGATTGCCAGTGCTTGTAGGTACCGCAGAGAGTGGGGTTCATCCCACGGTTACCAACCGCTCCGAATATTGTTACCGAAAAAAGTCACGATTTAAAGAAACGATTCGAACACGATTTTTTGGCATGAGATTATCCATCTGTTCGATTATTCTAAGTTCCTCAGCCAGTTGACAGATTTTCATATTCTTTCTTGATTTGTTTATTATTAACCGTGTAGAAGTGTTCATCAATTAGAGATATGGTGGCATCTGGCCTCAAACCATCAAGCAGAAGGGAGCTTCGTATGCTGGGTTCAGCTTATTAAAACTGACCAAATTCAATTGGCTTTGACAGGACAGTAGAAAGTTACAAACAGATAATACATTTAAGAAGTGATTCACTCCCTGGGCATCATAGAAATTTAAATCAGCTGCAAATGCTTCACTTTGTTCTTTCCAGATGCCACAATTTTATTGGCAATGCAACATAAAAGCTCATACATACTTAGAGATAGCTCCTTAATGGTTCGGAGACCAGTGTGTGGAGGACAGGTTGGCCTATTCAAAATATTTAATTGCCCGGCGGGTTAGAACTACGCACTCTAGATAGAATTACTATGACGATGAGTTTTCACAAATAGAAATGGCTCCATATGGATCAATCAATCATGTAACATAATATTGTAGGAACGAAAAAAATATAATATAAGGAAGAAATAGAGCTACCTACCTGTGGATTGCACAAATCGTTCGTCTGACAACAAACTGTTTGTGGGACACCCCTTCAGGTTGCATCTGTTCATGAACCACTCAGGACAGGTCACACCAAAACCAGAACTATAGCCAGGGAGTAGGTTCGCTCAGAGTTGCATTGATTGAGTAAAACAGTTAACATGCACTTCCACCTTCACATATATTTATTGGATACAGTAAGTTCCAAATGAAAATGCTGGAGTACAGACGCAGAAAACGGCATTATATTATATGAGCAGAACAGCTTAAAAAGTGTGGGAACCTAGGACGTTCCAATTCAAGGGCATCTCACCCTCTACTAATTTTGATGGAGCTGCTACACCGCTGTAAAAATAGCCATGCTGGTGGGCAAACTGGTAACCATGCCGTCATTTTCGCGTAGCCCGGGTTTCCAGAAAGCTACACAGTATTTGAACTAACTTGTATCTGGATACCTCGTAGGAAGGTATTTTGTGTAAATGAGTAGGATCTTTCTTCTGAGAAACCAAACAGACCATACCACGTGATAACGGGCGCCTTACCAGGGCATTTTTTTTCCCGAAGGAGTGGCGGACCTTCCAATTTTTCATCAAACGAACCGAAAATACATAGATATATTTTAACTTATGACAAATTGAGTAAAATGAGCACAAATTTCTTCTGTGAAGTAATGTAATTTACAGATTTTTTTATTAGCCGTATTCTCGTCCTGAATGGCACTCGATCGCGATGAACGAACGGAACACTATTTTCCATACTCTTTCATTCATGCTAAATGAGCTACTTAGCTCAGTTGTGTTTGAAACAGCAACTGCAATTAGAATATGATACTGCGCCGTTTGTACATGTAACAGCTTTTGTTCGCACTGTTGTCTATTTCTACTGCGTAATGACATGTGAAACTCTGAGTCGGTTGTCCCTATCAGCAACCAATCCTAATACATTCTTTTCACTATGCGCCAGCATTAGGCAAGATCGATCTCTGCATAAGTGGACAACCACATGCTTCAGTATTATATATTTCCATATCTACATATATACGACGTGTAGATGCTGGTGAGGTAGTGCGATTAGTTTCTTATGTTGTCACTGGTGTGGTAATGCATGCCCTGTCTTTAAATATTTTTGTATCATACGCTTGCAGTGTTTACTCAGTTATAATCATAAAAATCCTTGTAGCTATATGTAAGTAGGAACCCAATTCCTATGCTCATTGTCTCATGTCTGAGAAGGCTCGTGTATTCCGCGTCCGCAAGCTTGTTTCCGAGATGTTTTCAGCATTTGTGGGTACTTGAAGGTACTCATTTGTTCCAAAGCACTTGCAAACCTTACGTAAAACCAAATACCTAAAGCCCTAAAAATGTACCCTGAATTTAATGTGAATTGTTGATTTAAAGAGTTCTTTGTAAAACGCCAAAAAGCACATGTCATCTCGTGAATGGTTAACTTCATTTTTATTCTTATTATTATTACTACTATTGTTATTACTTCGGTTTTAAAATGTTTGTTATCATTTGTTTCACGAATATGGCGTTTCCTTTGCATCAACGAAAAAAAATCGTTGATACCCAGCAGTACTCCTCGCATTGTTACCATATTGGAATAGCTCAATTTGGTTAGTCGAAGGAGGTCTCGGAAAACACTGTAGCTCATGGGTTCTGGAGATTATTGTCTCGGCGTTGAGTCTGATATCAAAAGTGATGGGCGTTTTGTGAAAAAATAAGCTAAAACGATAACAACAAAGGTTTGTCAACACGCCCACCGTAATCAAATCTCATCTACATACACCTCAATTTATGTATGTAAACCTTACTTGTGAGCTACAAACTCTACAGAATTAGCAGTAGGACAAATTTCAAATCCCAGATGTTGTGCAGTTTATTATTTTAGGAAATAATTGTGCTTTGGGAAGTTAATTTATGTGAAGGTCCTCACACAACACATATTCAGTAGCACAGCATTTTAACTTGCATGTATTGACTTGCAGCTGTTTCAGCCCAGTTTGGACGGTGGCTTAGTTGGGCTGGCAGAGAAGTGGAAGGCTACAAGACCGCCGTATAAAGTACCGGACACAAGACCATCGTGTCCAGCCGAGTTTCGAACTCACAACATAGCACATTGAACTGAACCCTGGCCTGCAGTCGGTTTTGCTAACCACTTGGCCACGGCATATCACGTTCACTTTTAAACTGCTAATGAACAAAACCATTTCACGAATTCATTATAATTCTGCTATAAACTCCAAGTCATTTGTTCAAAGAGATAGTAGTTCAATTTTACATTTCAACATTTGTTATTTATTTTTCAGCTCACTGAGCTCTTGACTTCATAAACGCTTGGTATTTGTTGGATCCACGAGCGTTGATGCTCAACGGGGCAGGTTGTTCAACCCACTGCAAACACCAATAAACCCGACAAGCGTACTGCTGCACTCCTCGGACAACTGAGTGTGACGTAGTATCGCTGATACCAGCCAAATGTTTGCGTGTGCGTATCGCTCATAATTTGAATCATATCACGATGACAAGATATGATGTAATTGATGATCGGCGTGGCGTCTGTTGCCTCGACGATCAGGTGTGTATACTTAATATCTGCCAAACTGAGTCATTCCACCAGATAAACGGCACAGGTTATCAAAAAAGAAGATTGTCATGCGGGTTGACAAAATGCGTTGTGAAGATATAGAAAATAAAAAAGAAAGGACACACTATTATTATACGTTGGTTACAATATATTATGTACTATAGACACCAGGAATATGGTATTCATACGTTTTGTTTTCGCTATCTCTGCATGGAAATTGTACGTTTTAAAGTAAGTATATAAATATAGCCGTTTCCTTTAGACCAAGACGAAACAGTCTATGGTTCATGCACACTTAAAAAGATACAATCTCCATACAAGGATATCGGATATGGAACCCTGAAAGACCCTATTTCCCACATTTATAGTACTACTCACTTGTGATAAATGCTTTTTTTCTGCAAGTTCCCTTGACATCATGACTCTCAATAATAGGTGCATGTGAGACTATCAATGTAGTAGAAGTAGTTTGATTTTGTTTTCCACTGGAGTCCCAATGCTAAGTTAATGCAGACTCCCCCGTAGGGAAATTGATGAGTGGCAGAGTAGGTGCAGCGTAGATTACGAGTAGGTTTAACGTAGATTCCGAGTAGGCTTACCGTAGTTACAGAATAGGTTTACCGTAGTTACAGAGTAGTTTTACCGTTGTTTCAGAGTAGGTTTACCGTAGTTACAGAATTTGTTTACCGTAGTAACGGAGTAGATTTACCGTAGACACAAAGCAAACTGGCGGTGGCACGGAAAAGATGTGCGTTTGAGGAGTGGTTGCAGGTGAAGTCGGAGGTGGCTTGTGAAAGGTAAAAAAAGAGAGGAGAAAAGAGGTGAAGCGGGTGGTGAGGAGAGCCAAAAGGGACGCTGATGCCAGGTGGGGCAGACGGTTGTGCCAGATTTTTGAGGAGAACAAAAAGATGTTCTGGAAAGAGGTGAAGAGGGTGAGAAAGGGAGAGACCAGGAAGGAGGAAGTGGTGAAAGATGAAAACGGCCAGTTGTTGTTGGAAAGTGGTAATGTACGGAAGAGGTGGGCCGAGTATTTTGATCAGTTGTTGAATGTCGAGGATGACAGAGAGGCTGACATTGTTGC
>SDVV010025937.1:0-12338 GCA_016164225.1 Gammarus roeselii | reverse complement strand
TGCTAGACTAAATTTGATGTGATGTTGTTGCTTTGTTTTTGTTGTCGACGGTTGTGTGCAGTTGTTGACTGTCTTCATTGTTTTGTTTTCTTTGGACCTATTGAGCGCATTCCGACCAGCGTCCTGCTGCAGTGCTTGTACCGTGCTGTTCATTTTGATTGCTGGCGTGCTGAGGTGTACTGCCTCCCATGCCTGTGTGCCCTGTTGGCGGGGCTGTTGGGGCTGCAAAGGTGAGGGTTGCTGTTGTTATGAGTCTCAACAACAGCCAGTAGCAACAGCAACTGCACTTCTTTGGCATTATCTAAACAATGCCAGAGAAGTGCATCATGTTGAGATTGATCTGTGGGGTTGCTGAGTGGACTGATGTGGGTCTGCTGGCTCGTGATGTTTTGAGCTGGATTCCATTAAAGTTTTAGTTCTGGAGGGACCTGGGTGTGGTAGTGGAAGTGAAACTCAATTACTCCATGTCAGAGATTTAGTGGGAAAGGCTTCAGGTTAGCCAACCACTGTGCTGTAGTCTTCACTTCATAGTGTCCCTCTTGGGGATTTGTCTTGAGTCAAATTTGTGCAAAAATAATGAACAAGAAGTGTGGATGGTCTGGCTGAATTGAATTACTTTTCCAGACTGAAGCTGCTGGTCTATTTTTTATTATGAGAAGGTCTCTTATGGCCAAACTCATTAAATGGTGGACAATCATCCGTGAATTAGATAATGTTGCCGACCTTTGGGGACCTTTTTTGTAGGCTCCTGATCAGAGAAATCACAGAAATTCATACAAGCTTTTGATTGACAACCTATAACATTGACATCAAGAAGATTCTTTAGAGCACTATGTGTCCAGCTGTTGAACAGTCTGCCAACTTTTGGATTCCCTGGCCTAATTCAAGGGGCAGTTGACAGAGTTCTGTTTTAGTTAGTTCAACTTGGAGGGGATCCTACTTTTCCCTGTTGATCGCATAACCACCAGATTTGCCTGCCGGTAGCTCCATCTCCTGGTGCGGGTCGCATACTGCTGACTTGGTTGCAGTGTCTTCTTTGTGGTGGTATAGTTTTGTTTTTGGGTGGATGTTTGATGCTCCTCCAGACACAATTTAAAGTGGGTTGAGGTTTGTGGGCATTTTGCTGTTTTGGTTGTGTTACTTTGATTTTCATTCTTTTTTAGTGCTGTGGGTGTGTGCATGGCATGTGCGTGCACCCGCACGCATGAGTAGCCATTCCTTTGCTTGTATGAGCAATCCAATGTTTTTTTTTATCATAGCACATCCTGGGATGGATTTTTTTTCTACAGTTGAGCACTTCCCAGATCTATTTGACCTGTTGCATTGCTTTAGGTGAGTGAAGCCACATCAATTCCCTGACACTCCATGTATGCATTTGGTATGTCTGTGTCAGATCACATCAAGATTACTATTCCCTTTTCAAGTAGGTAATTACAGAGCTAATCTGTTTATTTTACAGTGAGTTTTGCTAAGTTGCACATTTTTATTAATTTGATATGCTAATTCCTATGATTTCAGTTAAAACCACTTCAAGCCCAGGAGGAACCACAGCTGTTTCAGCAACTTCCTCCCTGAGCACTTGGATTACTGCTCACATTTGGCTTTGGAAACCATGTTTAATAAAAGGTAGCTATATATTTTATTTCATGTTTATTATTACATTATAGGTCCTTGCATCCTTATTTGAACTAATTTTAGATGGAAATCAGTCCACACCATCAACAGCATTTGTCAATGAGGCATTACTGAGACTTGCCTCTGGGCAGTTGCCTAGTCTATTATGCAATTTGGCCAGCCTGTATCTTGGAACAGTGCAAAAAGTGAAAGTTAAGAATTAAAATATACCAATTGCTTGGGTAAACATTTGCTAATACTTTAGTATACTTCTAGAGACTTGTCTTTAAAAGGCTGGTCGAGCTGCCAACTGACCCGCAGCTTTGGAGACATTTCCCACTTTTCATGTGGCATCAGCATTTGCCTGTAGCTGCAACATTTGCCAGTCATATTGTGGCTTCTTACCTTTGCATCCCCCGAGAGCTCGGCATACTCGATCGTCAGGTGCATGAAGCTAAGATGGGCCAGCCAGCACAGCTGTGAGTGCCAGCACCTACAAGGACTCCGCAGAACAACAAACAGAAAGATGCTGGAAGGGATGCGCACCATTTACTTTGGAAAACAATGTTAAAGCCACTCAATATGAAGAACACTAACCACAATTAAATTTAACAAAACAAAAAATTAAAATAATAATATCAATCACAAAATACGCAACAGGACATCACAACGCAAAACTGCCAACAAGAATAGAAGCACAACAAAAGCCTAGCACTCAAACCACCAATTCCCCAAAAACTCAGCTATTCCTGCCATGAAAGCAGAAATGATTGAGGATTCAACTGTACGCAATGGGGAATGCCCACCCAAGCTGTTCAAGAGGCAAGGTTGTGGAGCCCACCAAACCAACAACAGCACATGGCAGCTCATTCCATATTCGAATGCATCAAACATTATAAAACTTTGCCACATCCACAGAGCAGGGGGCACCAAGAGCTTGTGCAAATATCCCTGTGTCCTACCATCCAGCTACCTTTGGAACTTAATGGACAAATCAAAACCCTCTGTCACAACACAAAATTCTCCAATACTCTGAGGTCACTTCTCAGCAACCTGCCCCTGATAGAAAATCTTTTAGAGCTATCAGCCTGTCATGGTAGAACACCCCAGACAAACCATGCACCTGCTTGGTCCACCCCCTCTGAACAGATTTGAGCTAAGTTACGTCCTGGAGATGACCAATATTCCAAACACAAGAATAGTCAAGAATGGGCCAACATGCATCGCAAAGTGTGACCATGAAATCCGGGCCTCTGTTCACTGTTGACTTGAGCAAATCACTACAAAGACCAGCAGCTTGTTAGTTGCGCCGCTGAGGATTCAGCCCCCAAAGGTTCAATTTCTAAAATGTGCATTATCACATACAGTTCAATATATATATCATGAATAGCAGATTTCTCTGTGGCTTTTTGTTCTGGGCCAAACATCGAAATGAGTGCAGTATTCCAGCTAGAGGCTTCAGACTAGGGGAGCTGGATAGAAAAGAATCTGGGCTATATTGGGTTTAAAATGTAGAGCCCTAGTTCCATTCCTTGTACCTTTAAAATTGAAATCTCTGCCAAAAAATGCTCAAAAACGCCAAAAACAGCACTTTTTGCCCTATGACTTTTTGTCTGAAAAACTGGCTCATCAGAATTTTAGATCAAAATAACCCAAAGATGTGACTCCTGGGGTTCTATTACATATATTTTTCACATGTCTAGGAAACTTTGTAGGCAGTTAAGGGATTTTTTTTCTCCTAAAAATTGCAAAAAAAATCACTTGGTGAGAAAACTAAGGCCTTGATCAACATAGTTGACCAGACATTCTTCCTAATTTTTTATGAGCTACCTGAGGGGTATGTCATTTTTGCCAGCTGAACAGTCTTGAAACGGTCGCCTCAAAACATTTTTTTGCACAAGTTCCCCCCAAATTTTCAAAACAAAATTGTGGCCGCGGCTTTGATCTCTCAGAGCTCTGCTTCGGACACATAATAGACCTGGGCGTGCTACATTCAAAAGTTTTTTCTTATTATTATTTCACATTAGTTCACCATTGAATGAAGATTGAAATTTTGAATTATTTTCTAAATTATAATATATCATTTGAAGAATTTTTTATGAGAATATCAGGCCCAAACTTGGTATCCTGGTCCAGTCCTAGTATAGAAACTTTGTGCCAAAAGCACATACTCTAATTCTCAAAGGGGGCTAAGATATGGCCAAAAAGTTTTCATCATAAAAGTTTACTTGGAGCCAGAAAAAGGAAATAAAATCACAATTAATCAGCCAATGCTTCTAAAAATTATTTGACACTCTCACCTTGTTTAGGCACACATTATGGACTATGTGGTCAAGTTTCATGGCCATATTCCAATTACAAGTACCTTTAATCTGACATTTTGTTTTTACTGGATCCCAAAAATTTCACAGAAGAGCTAAAAATAGCTTGCCTCTGAAGGGCTCTCCTGGCTAAACCAATCACTTTAAAGGAAGCTTTTTCTCAACTGAACTAGTTTACGTTACCATACTGTTATACAAAACAGTCTATTTGGAAGCATTGGGGCATTTCATATGTCCCAAACAGGGTACCATTTTACCTCAAATATTCACAAATTTCACCCAAAAATGACAGGTCAACTTGTATTTTTTGACAAATCAAACAATTAACCTAAATTCAACCAATGCATATAATCAAAAACTAAACACCTACATCAGTTAACAGGCTACACAGAAACTGCAACAAAGCAAAACATTTAGAAAATGAACAATTTCCTTTCAGTTGAGGGGGGTCATTCTGGGGACCAGAATGCCATTTTTCAACAGACTTCAAAACTAAATCATTTGCCAAATCTCAACCAATGGACAAATTCTAAATGTAATTAGACCATCAAGTGGGCAATTTTATCAAGTACACTTCCCATGAGAAAAAGTCTGAGTTTTGTGAAGATTTAAAACATAAGGATGGTCATTTTGAAATCACTCACACCTCCAAATCCCCTTCTGGGTGGGGGAAATTTTTGCAGAGTCCACATGAATTTTTTCACTGTCTCAAATGTCAACCATAATTCAATCAATGCATACAATTAAATACAAACTAGCTAGATCAGTTTACCAGGAACAGGGCTAGGTTTTTAAGTTGAAAATGGTTAAATTGGTCAATATTTCTTCAGATGAGGGGGGTCAATCTGAGGGCCAGAATGGCTCTGGAGGACTGTGGTTAGACTATAGAGCCCTGAACAGACCAACATAATCTGATACTTGGGGCATTATATTGCAGCTTTTGCAGAAATTGTAACAGCAAGCTGAAATTTTGCAGGAGACACCAATATAGTCATCCACGTTACCCGAGACCAGTTCACGAAGTCTTGCTGCCGGGCCACCATGGGAATTGACAAGTTGCCACATTGGCCCCGCACATATTTTGTCAATATGGATGACTATTGGTGACCAATAGTGACTATTTTTTTTTGTACTTTGTTTTCCGTTTTCTTCCCGTTTTCTTTTACAGGAGGGGACTTGGAAAAAAACTAACTAAATCGACTAGTCACAAAATAGCCAGTATAAACTTTGATCAATACTAATGACAACTGGTGACAATTTTCCTCTCATTTTTTTCTGTTTTCTTTCCCCAGGGTGGACTTGAAAAGAACTAGGGAAATAGAAAAAGCACAAAATTGCCAACATAGACTTCCAAACAATAATGATGTCCAATGACGATTTTGTTTCTCGTTTTCTATCACTTTTCTTCACCAAGGGAGACATAAAAATATATAAATAAATTGAGAAATCCCAAAATCGACAGTATAGACTTCCGATCAATATGGACAACTACTGGTGACTGTTGATTCGTAAATATTTCCTGTTCTCGTCCCCTGGGGTGACTTGAAAAAAAATCAACAATTCACAAAATCGCCATCATAGAATTTTGATCAACATGGATAACTACTGGTGATAATTTTTTGTATCTTTTTCCCCGTTTTCTTTCCGTTTTCTTTCGCAGGGCAGACTTGAAGAAAATGAAATAATTTGAACAATCACCAAATTGCCTACATAGACTCCTGATCATAACGAATAACTTGATGACAAGTGTTCACTTTTTTCCTAATATTTTTGTTCCCATCGTGGACCTGGATAAAAGTAAAAAATCACAAGTTCATCATCATTGAATTCCGATTATTATGAGTGACCACTGGTGCATAAATAGATAGATTTTTCTACATAACTTTTTTTCAAACATAGACTTGTAAACAAATGAAGATGAAGCAAAATTGCATAATTGCCACCATAGAGTTTTGGTCGTTATGTACGACTACTGGTGACAAAATAGTGAATTGAAACAATCTTGGAAAGTGTTTCTCCGATGAATGCAAATATTATTTCAAATTCGAAACCTGACTTGCACCCCATCCCGTTGCACCCTGCAGGGGTGCAATGGGAACCTGCACCCCATTGCACCCTGCACATAGGGGGTGCAAGGCCGACCAGGTGGTAGGAATTTGTCCAACTTACCTCACGCATTCTGAGTGTTTCTTACATTGCGTATCATAGAACTTTGATTCCCGACGATTCCTATATTATTCTGAATTTGGAAGCAGCCCTGTATGGACTCCGACATCGACTTGTTATTTATGGTTTGTTAGACAGGTGGTGTGTGGTGGTGATTCGGTGCTGAAAACACTAACCTTTGCTGACCAGATGAAGCCTATTGTGAACTAGTGTGGCAACATAGCTCAAATCAGTTAACTATGTCCTGCAGCAGGTCTAAGTTGGTGTGGTGTGTGGCACATCAATTCACACGTTCCTAGAAATAAGCTCAATCCTCCCCGTGTATTTTGCTGAATATAGATGACTACTCTCAACTTGACATAATTTTTTTGTTCTATTCACCTGAATAGGGAATTAAAATGGAAATACCAGTATTGCCACCATCATTTTGTGGATAATTTTGGAGGGCTATTGGTGATTTATTTATATCATCTTGACAGTTCAGAGATGTAACATCTTTCAAAATTTCAGAAACGCACAAAAGGTTTTGGAACCAATGTATGGCTATTGGAGACAAGTAATTTCCATGAATCTTTTGAAAATGAAAATCCAAGCAATCAGAGAGATGACATCGTAGGTTTTTCCATGTCTATGTATGGAAAACACTACTGCTAATGTTTTTCTTCTACATTCGTAAATTGTTTCATATACTGAACTAGTGTTCAACTAATTTTTCAACCACTTCAAGATGTTTTTATTGTCTTTTGAGCTTAATAAAATTTTCCTAGAACCTAGTGATTATCCGAATGCTACTACTACTAATACTACCTACTTGTAAGTACATGTATTACTACTAAATACTATTACTACAAGTACAAGTAATTAAGTACTACTATTACAAGTACAGGTAAATATGTACTACTACTACTAGAAACAAGTATGATATTGTCTACCACGATGTCAGGGTAACTGGTTGCACAATCTCTCTGACATGCCCATGGAATTTAAGACCAACGTCCACATGAACCCCCAAATCATGCTGAACTTGGACAAACTCCATATGAGCCTCCCCAAAAAGTTTAAGCAGCCCCTGCACCGGGACCAATCCGTCCAGCAAAACATCTTCTAAATTGTAAAACAACACACTTGCTAGGATATCATGACTAATTTCACAAAGATGTTCAGGAATACTCAGTCAAGATCCTCCTGCAAAGCAGACACCACAACCAACATCATGACACTAGAAAAACATACATTTTAAAATGGAATAATCAGCAAATGCACCAAACTTAGACACAAGGCCATGGGTTAAAAAAATTGACATGGATGAGAAAAAGGATTGGGTCCAGGATAGAGCCCTGAGGCACCCTACTCGGAACATCCCTCGGCTCACCATTCACTCCATCAAGGCCAACACACATAATCAGAGAATTGAGAAAACCACCAATCCACCCCAACAAAACCTCAGAAACTCAAAAAGCATCCATCTACAGAAGCAAAATGGGATGGGGGAGACAACATCAAATGCCTTTGAAAAGTCGAGCATAGCCATATCCACAACAAAAATTGGAGTAATCAATGAACTTTTCCTTGCATCAGGGAGCTATCAACAGACTTGACTACATCCATATTGACCAGCAACATTTGATCTTCCATTGATCTAGCATTCCTTAATCCAAACTGTCAAGGAGAATGGAGCTGGTAAGACTCTAAATAGTCCTCTAGCTCCCCAGCAATAATACTCGCAATTGACTTGCAACAAAAAGAAGTAAGGCTAACTGGATGATAGTTGAGGGGTTCATATCTAATTAGCTTCCAAGAATTAGAATAACCAATGAACTTTTCCATGCATCAGGGAGCAATCCACTCTACAGAGAGATATTAAAGATTATAAAGTGAAGCTGTATCAGTTGCACAGTACACTCCCTCAGCAACTTTAGGTGAAGCCCATTTGTGCCCATTGCTGAACTAACATAAAGCCCCAACAGAACCTCAAGGACATTACAAGACCTTATGGGAAACTTGCTCATTTAGCCATCAAATAACTGGAAAGGAGCAGGACTGGGAGGAACATCCGCTCTATATACGCCAGAGAAGGCAGACAACAGGAGCTCAGTCATCTCCAGTGGATCATACACCAGCTGCCTACGTGTGTCACAAAGTATTCCAACACCAAGACCACCCTTCTTCTTCGTATGTAAGCAAGCACCATCGCAGCCACCAGAACCGCCACCGCGGCCACCAGAATCGCAACCGCAGCCAGCAGAACCGCCGCCGCGGTCATCAGAACCACCATACCACTGTCATTGGAACCACCACTACCGCTGTCATCAGAAACACCACCACTGCTGTCATCAGAACCACCGCTTCCTGCTCCATCTGGCACATCAGTTCACTGCGTCCATCACACATCAGTTAATTGTGTACGTACCCCGCACCGCAATTCATTGCGTTCAACGCACTTTGCTCTTTATAAGGGACGTCATACCGCTGCTGCTGGACAACATACCATCCGCTGATACCGGACATTGTAACGCTACTACGGGACATCGTACCGCTGCCACGGGACATCGCACCACTACTGATGGACATCATACCGCTACTACGGGACATCACATTGCTGTTACGGGACATCGCGCCACGGCCGAACATAGTACCATCAACACATGTCTCTTTCAAGTTACAGGTTTTGTTTCAGTGCGTGTCTACGTGTATGTACTCGTCGATGCACACTCGAAAAATACTTTATTTTATTAGCATGTGTTAACAATATCGACTATTATGCCAATATTGCTAGGTGAAACTCTGGTGTTGATGTTGTGATGATCAGTAACAGCCCCTCAAGCAACCTACTCAGTCTGCACCTCCAGACTAACGTACTGGATATTGTAATGACAAGGAACTAATCCCACAAGTGCTATTCTGTCTGACCAACATATGAAAAAAATTTACTTTTCCACCCTGTCAAAACCAGTGTTATTGGGGCTCCATTAGCATGATTTCAAACCAGTGTTATTGGTGTTCCATTAGCACGATTTCAAACCAGTGTTGTTGGTGTTCCATTAGCACGATTTCGAACCAGTGTTATTGGTGTTCCATTAGCACGGTTTCAAATCAGTGTTATTGGTGTTCCATTAGCACGGTTTCAAATCAGTGTTATTAGTGTTCTATTATCACGATTTCAAACCAGTGTTATAAGTGTTCCATTAGCACGATTTCAAATCAATGTTATTGGTGTTCCATTAGCACGATTTCAAACCAATGTTATTGGTGTTCTATTAGCTAGATTTCAAACCAGTGTTATTTGTGTTCCGTTTGCACAATTTCAAACCAGTGATATTGGTTTTCTATTAGCTAGATTTCTAACCAGTGTTATTCGTCATATTAGCTGAATTTATAAAGTGTTATTAGCGTTCTAAAAGCTCAATTTCTATCTTTACTCACTTTATCTTTATTTCGGCTGTATTACCAGACTGTACTTTATCAGTGTAATTGAGTGTATATGCATACAGAATGTGAACATTTAGTTGCATAATTATAATTGGAAAACGTATTTCTGCGCTGTTGGGATACCTCTACATAAGTATAACTTGAAAACCTAATTCTGCCCCGTTAGGATACCTCTGTTGGGATGCAACACTATTAGGTTGCTGCTCTAGTTTGTTTATCTCATATTTTAGCTGTGTATGTGTGAACAATGAACTGTGTTACCCTTCTGTCTAGAACAGTATTTAAGATGTTTATTAGTATTCGAAATTTAAACACTCTTAAATCTGGCCAGCTCTTTGTAACAGAACCACAACCCACATGTAATAATTCTGTATTAATTCCCATCTAAAGTGCATTTGACAATAACGGTCATTCAACTCACTCGCATTTGTAATAATCGGGTTTTAATTCAGTTTTCAAATTGTCTATACAACCGTCACAACCCCCACGTTTGAATTCCGTTTAAATTTTGCTTTCGAATCGTCGATATAATCGTCACACCCCGTATCTAATTATAGTTAGTACATTTATAACTGCTGTCTACAAGAAACCTGTTGAACTTATTATTCACATATCTGCTGTTTACAAGGATAAAGAACATAGCACTTAGTCTTTAGGCTCACAGTTTGTAGCTGCTCACTCAACAAGTTCAAGCTGACTCGTGCGGCGAAACTCAATTGGAGTAACCTGCCGCCAATCATACACTCTTGAACTAATGTATTGTGGTAGCTCTTCTATGCAAACGCGTAATAGGCCTACAAACGGAGAGTGCAAAATAGCAAGCTGTAAATTCTGCCAACATGCCAAAGAGATTGAACGACTGAAAGCACAGTTAACTCATGCTTCTGGTGGTCCATCCAATGCAGATGCAGTTAACGCCAATACAAGGCTGCTAGCTGTTGAATTAGAACTGAAAAGCGTGCAGAAACAATTTCGCGAACTCAGAGATGTGATAAATAGCGAAATAGAAGCAACAAAAGAGATTGCTCAAACTACCTTGCATCGAGTTAATGAACTCCAAGTGCGCTTATACATAGAACTGGCAAAGACACTTACAGCTCTAGACTCAGAGACCAACGACCGAAACAAATCCATGGAAAATGAGGTCAACAGTACTGAGACACTACACAACTGTAGTAAACAGGCGGCAGGCAGTCAGTGGCAAAGCATCGCAGGCCGGGCATCAGTCCTGCAACACCCAAACTGATACAAGCAACCGTTTTGGTGTATTGCCCGTTACAATGGACTCTCAAATCCATGAGGAAATTATCTTGATTGACGGTTACAATGTCAGCTCCATCAAACCAAATCAGCGAAAAGAAAGAGTCCAACTAAAAATACTCGGTAAACCAGACTGGAAAATTGACGATATTGAAGGAATAATCAAAAAGGAAAACATACCTTCTTCTAAACCAATCATACTACAAGTCGGGGCAAAAAACGTGGTGGCGCAGACTGAAGAAACATGGGTTAGGTATAAAACCATGCTAACAAACGTCAAAAGATTGCACTTGAGCATCCATGTCACTGGCATCCTGCCCCATCCAAACCAAAGTAGACACAAATTGAGCAAGATGATATTTCTAAACAACCTCATAGCACCGTTTTGCAAGCACAACAAATCTCATTCTCGGACTATTGGGAAACGATGATCAACCTCAAAAACCATGAATTCGATATAATCACCAACAAGGCACGCATAAACACGTCATTGCTTGATACCCTCAAAAGCATCCGACAGAATATTAGTGCTCGCCCTGTCACCAAAATTAAATCATGAATCTTTTTTGGCGCCAAACACAAGACTCCGCCCTTACTGCCCAACGGAATGAGTCAACAGCCGCCCCCAGAGCAATTGGCAATCATGGTCCCTTCAGTAACGATAGAGGAACAACCCACAAAACCAGTTTCACCACTGCCAAAAGAGTCCATCAAAGTAACACAGCAGCCCCCGACAGCAGCCGAAGAGTTTCTGGCAGGATTTTGAGCCAAAATACTCTCAAATGTTACTATGTATAAACGCTAGAAGTCTCCAAGACAAAATGGACGAATTAGGAATCCTTGCAATTAGCGATGAGATCGACATAATAGCATCACAGAATCGTGGATGAAATCAAGCACCAGAAATGATCTGGGCGAATTCACACTCCCAGGGTTTTCCCTATTTCATAAAGATAGACTAGGCCGTGAGGGTGGAGGAGTGTTGTTTCTTGTGAAAAATACTTTACAAATAAAAGAAGTCCTTATTCCAAGCAGCTGACACAACATAGTTTCAATTCAAGTAGTCAGTAAACATACAAAGTTTCAAATCACACTAGTTTATTGTCCTCCCAAGAGCATGGTCGCAGATGATATCGATCTTTACAACACCCTCCTCGATGTGGTCAGAACACAAAACAGTACAGTACTTGGAGACTTCAATATTCCCTTTAGTAGTGGCTGGCCCGGATACCAGCACAAGACTAATTCTTTATCTCCAGGGTCCTCTGGTAATCGGCTCCAGAACTGTGCTTTTATTCTATTGAGTTTCAGGGACAGGTACAAATTGCAAACTCAAGAGACATTTTCCAATATTTATTGACAATGGAGTAAAATTGACAGCACTAGACTCAAGACACACAATGCAAGAGGGGGGCTGAGGCTAGAACATCTGAGGAAGTTCAGCAGCTCTGCTGCAAGTGAATGAAAAAAGAACAAGGTATAAGTTATAAGTTAAACAACCTATTTTAAAAGTGGATTCACAAAAAGTAAACAGACATGATACTTCTC
>SDVV010025936.1:0-12339 GCA_016164225.1 Gammarus roeselii | reverse complement strand
CAACAATGACTCCGGAACAGCCCTCACCTTAGCAGAGATATCAACAAGATGGAACGCGTTCAGCGCCGAGCAACAACAATGACTCCGGAACAGCCCTCACCTTAGCAGAGATATCAACAAGATGGAACGCGTTCAGCGCCGAGCAACAACAATGACTCTGGAACAGCCCTCACCTTAGCAGAGATATCAACAAGATGGAACGCGTTCAGCGCCGAGCAACAACAATGACTCCTGAGCGGAGAATGAAGACATACCAGCAACGACTTAACGAACTTCGCCTGAAATCACTAGAAAAAATACAACTTAGCGGTCAGCTGATGGAAGCTAACCAATTCATACATGGTTCTACTACATAGAGGTTATAGTCTGATAGAGGTTATAGTCTGATAGAGGTTATAGTCTGATAGAGGTTATAGTCTGATAGAGGTTATAGTCTGATAGATGTTATAGTCTGATAGAGGTTATAGTCTGATAGAGGTTATAGTCTGATAGAGGTTGTAGTCTGATAGATGTTATAGTCTGATAGAGGTTATAGTCTGATAGAGGTTATAGTCCGTGGAATAATAATAACTGACAAAACTGCCGCTAAAACAGTATAGAACAGCAATTGCCTAAAACCCTTTCCAATCAATATAGCATCAGTTTGGAACCGTTAACCACCTAATGTAATATGTAAAGAAAACATCAACACCTTTAAAAACCACATGACAAGCACTGGGTGGAAAATCCATCCCCCTACTAAGCTTGAAGGGCAAATGCACTACATATGTTGTGCCGTGGAAGAGGACAACAGACCCTGTTGGAGCCTTCAGGGACCGGCAGCCCGTGAACGACGAGGACCACATCTGGGCTAGCTGCTCAGAAAATTATATTTGTAAGTAATGCTCGAACAGACTTCTCAACCCGTCCCTTTCCTATCTACTGCTACTAACAATAACTAAAAGTTATTGAAGGTGCATTAACTGCTACGGGGATTGTGTGTCAATACTCGATAACACGTGGTGAAGGAAGAGCCTTATAAGTTTTTTTTTATTAACTGTATGATTTTATACCGCGTCATGATAATTACAAATCTACAAAGAAGAGCACAAATGAATGAATAATCACTAACCCAATTGTGAGAACAGTCAATGATGGGAATATCATACAAGCAATGTCAATATAAAAAGCTCAGAGTTTTTTCCTCCCTACTTTACGTACCTATCACGAGAAACAATAAAATGGCATAAAATCCAACTCCGTTCTACTTTCTTGTTATGCAATAAGAAAAAAAAATGCTAAACGCTGAGCATTCTTGAATGCATGATAGCGCTTCTGCCCACTAATGGAGGCATCGGGAGCTGCTCAGCCCAAGGAACGGCGCAATCTGGCTTCAACCAACGGCGAAATAAGAGCAAGAACACTGAAATTATACAATTGGGTTAGCGAAAACGCATACAAGTAGGTTTGGAAAGCGCATCTTTTACCTAGAGGATGTCATGCCAGCTTGTTTTCCCTGTTCAATACAAAAGAAGACTTTCGTTTAAACATCCTCCAAACACAATTCTCCCTCGTCCTACCTCTGCTCTCGGCCGCAGTGAATCAGTCGTTGAGCCGTGTGTGAGACCCAAGCGGCCGCAGTGGATTAGTCGTAGAGCCGCGTTTGAGAACCAAGCGGCTGCAGTGGATTAGTCGTAGAGCCGTGTGTGAGAGCCAAGCGGCCGCAGTGGATTAGTCGAAGAGCCGTGTGTGAGAGCCAAGTGGCCGCAGTGGATCAGTCGTAGAGCCGTGTGTTGGAACCATGCGGCCGCAGTGGATCAGACGTAGAGCCGTGTGTGAGAGCGAAGCGGCCGCAGTGGATCAGTCGTAGAGCCGTGTGTGGGAGCCAAGTGACCGCAGTGGATCAGTCGTAGAGTCGTGTGTGAGAGCCTAGCGGCAGCAGCAAATCAGTTGTAGAGTCGTGTGTGAGAGCCAAGCGGCCGCAGTGGATCAGTTGTAGAGCCGTGTGTGAGAGCCAAGCGGCCGCAGTGGATCAGTTGTAGAGCCGTGTGTGAGAGCCAAGCGGCCGCAGTGGATCAGACGTAGAGACGTGTGTTAGAACCAAGCGGCCGCAGTGGATCAGACGTAGAGACGTGTGTAAGAGCCAAGCGGCCGCAGTGGATCAGACGTAGAGCCGTGTGTTAGAACCAAGTGGCCGCAGTGGATCAGACGTAGAGACGTGTGTTAGAACCAAGTGGCCGCAGTGGATCAGACGTAGAGCCGTGTGTTAGAACCAAGTGGCCGCAGTGGATCAGACGTAGAGACGTGTGTTAGAACCAAACGGCCGCAGTGGATCAGTCGTAGAGTCGTGTGTGAGAGCCAAGCGGCCGCAGTGGATCAGTCGTAGAGCCGTGTGTGAGAGCCAGTGGATCAGTCAAAGCGCCGTGTGTGAGAGCCTGTGGATCAGTCAAAGTGCCGTGTGTGAGGGCCAGTGGATCAGTCAAAGCGCCGTGTGTGAGAGACAGTGGATCAGTCACAGCGCCGTGTGCGAGAGCCTGTGGATCAGTCACAGTGTTGTGTGTGAGAGCCAGTGGATCAGTCACAGCGCCGTAAGCGAGAGCCTGTGGATCAGTCACAGCGCCGTGTGTGAGAGCCAGTGGATCAGTCACAGCGCCATGTGTGAGAGCCAGTGGATCAGTCACAGCGCCGTGTGTGAGAGCCAGTGGATCAGTCACAGCACCGTGTGTGAGAGCCAGTGGATCAGTCACAGCGCCGTGTGTGAGAGCCAATGGATCAGTCACAGCGCCATGTGTGAGAGCCAGTGGATCAGTCACAGCGCCGTGTGTGAGAGCCAGTGGATCAGCCATAGCGCCGTTTGTGAGAGAGTGCTAAATAAACTCCTATTCGTTTCTATCATATTTTACATCGTCACTTTGATGAACACGCGTAAACAGGAGTGCCTGATGAATAATAAATGAATCAACCCTACTCGACGAATCAGTAGCACCATGTCATCAAAGGTGATTGAAACAGAACATTTGCTGATAAACATACCTACGTTTTTGCCAAAATGTTGACCAACGAGGAAGGAAACCATTGAACTTAGTAGTGGTCTTGGGTTATAGCCACCTGATATGTGTCCAGCTGATATCTTTCACTGCGGTCGGGGCCAACAGCTGGCACTGGCTGCGTTTTAGATGGAGGAGCATCACTCCAGGGTTTGTGGAATCCTTTATCCTTTCTACACACAAATTACATTTGTGTGCATGGAGGAGGTGTCTGATGATAAAACAACATTTAAGGCCAATATTTCTTTCTGTATTGGAATAGAAGTAGGAAGGCGTTTAGGTATGAATCTGTGGTACCATATGCATGTTAGTGTTTAATGCTAGTTGTATAACTATTCTCGATGATAGAGCAAGCACCGTATTTGGTTACACGCCTTACATAATGGAATTGATAAGTAATTTGATCGAGAAACTTCTGTCGTGTTTGTTGGCGACTGACAGATAAAAGAACTCAGACAAAGATAATGTTCGTTTGCCATTTAAAGCATTTCTTCTTAACCCAATAATTATTCAAATTTAAAAAGTAAAGCTGAGCGACGCAATGTCTTCACTCATGCGTTTTCTGCAGTCACCTTCATCTCATGTGTATTTCGGACGCACATCATCCATGCTACTAAGCCCAGCTCACTCGTCACGAACAACATCATCACAGACCACCGTTCATAAATGGGTTCAGCCTCCACTGCCTCTCTCATCAACACCTAACCGTCCCTAACCACCTTCCAGCGTGCCCGTCTCTCCCCTCACTACAAAAATCGGTAACCTGCCCGGCCTCTCCCATCATCTTCCCAGCTTTCCTTACCACTGCCCAGCTAATCCTGTCTCTCCCATCAACTCCCAACCGCCTCTAACCACTGCCCGACCTGCCTCGTCCATCCTATCATCTACCATTCGTCTCTAACCACCGTCCAGCCTCCTCTGAATACTCCCATCATCACACACCCATGCCTAACACTCTCAGCCTATCATTAATGCCTTTCTCCGAGCATTGGACTAGCGTACAGCTAATATTATATACGATTGCAAGTCAACACAAGCCCGAACTAAATCCAGTTAGGCAACCCGGCCTTGTGGACGCACTGAACTGCATTAGGTTCTGATAACCCTTTACCCGGCCTTGTGGACGCACTGAACTGCATAAGGCCCTGCTAGCCCTTTACCCGGCCTTGTGGACGCACTGAACTGCATTAGGCTCTGCTAACCCTTTACCCGGCCACGTCTAGAGACATCAGGCGTGGGTTGTGGAGGGCTTAGAAGGATCTGGTGGGAACTAGGCAACATTGCAAGGTGGGCTGTGACCGCAGGTAGGGTTAGTTTCTTATAATGATCTGGTGGAAACTAGGCAACATTGCAAGGTGAGCTGTGACCGCAGGTAGGTTTAGTTTCTTTGAATGGTCTGGTGGAAACTAGGCAACATTGCGAGGCGGGCTGTGACCGCAAGTAGGTTTAGTTTCTTTGAATGATCTGGTTGGAACAACGCAACATTGCAAGGTGGGCTGTGACCGCAGGTAGGTTTAGTTTCTTAGAATGATCTGGAGGGTACAAATCAACATTGCGAGGTGGGCTGTGACCGCAGGTAGGTTTAGTTTTTTTGAATGATCTGGTGGGAACTTGGCAACATTGCAAGGTGGGCTTTGACCGCAAGTAGGTTTAGTTTCTTTGGATGATCTGGTGGAAACTAGGCAACATTGCAAGGTGGGCTGTGACCGCAAGTAGGTCTAGTTTCTTTGAATGATCTGGTGGGAACTAGGCAACATTGCAAAGTGGGTTGTGACCGCAGGTAGGTTTAGTTTCTTTGAATGATCTGGTACAGTCAACCAGGTCACATTGCAAGGTGGGTTGAGACCGTACGGTAGGTTTAGCTTCCTTGAATGATCTGGAACAGTCACACAAGCAACGTTTGCGCTGACCAGAAACAATGTACTGCTAGAAATGAGTACACTTTGTAACTATATTGTGACAGTACAGTGGGTCTGAATAATATTTACAAATATGGAAAAAACTTGTAGTTGATCTGAAACAGCCCAATTAGAAAACTTTGTCAGCCTTCCGGCAACTTAGCAGGGCCGATTTCTTTCTATTTAGTGAGGAGCAGCCTCGTTTATTGTGCCTTTGCTTGTGTGGATTCTCAGAGTCAAGCAGTCAAACGAAATCAAACCCCGGCATGGGATATTGCTTATATTGCCTTATAGAAATTTCGGAAGTGAAACGTGAAATTCTAAGGCATTTCAAGTATTTATTTGTTTGATCGAATCTTTCATTGAGAACTGCGTAATAATTGACTACGATATAAAATCTACCGCAAGATGTATAGCTACTTATTTTATTCAAGTAAAGAGTGGTAAGATGATAGCAGAACGCGGCATGCGGCTCCTGTAAAAGTGAGGCGCTGTCCACGCATGCAATTATAAATAATTGCCGTAGTTTCATAGATAATAAGCAATTAAGTTGTCGGTATTGACAGAGCCTCATTATCTCGAATGAAACAAAACAACTTCACGTCGTATCATTTTTCTATTTACTCAGTAATTTTGTGAACACGCACTAAAAATCAACGAGCACCACATTTTCTTTATAACTCCACTTATCGATGAATTACGGCAGGCCTAGAACATATCATTTTCGTCCTGTGTTGTAGTTGGTCAACACGGCAAAACTCCAGCTGTATTCTTCTGGTCACCCTCAGTGCACGATTTGTAAATTTAGGTTAATGCTGGAATTTGATGGAATTCCGTACTGTCCTTTAAAATACAACTTCGCTCGATAAAGTTATTGTTCATGGTTGCATGTGCCAATTATTCCGCATCCATTCACCATTTTTCGGCGGTATTGTTTAGAAATCTGAAGTCTACAACCAAAAGACTGTTGGCGCCTTGCACTTTTTGACCCGATGGCGCACAAAATAGTCTAAATCAGGATGGCTAGCAAAGTTTCCAGGCTGGTCTATAGGTCCGGGCCCACGAGGTTCAAGGGCTTAAAAGCGTGACAACAGAAGGTCACCGTCACCACAGATAGAATCAAAATAATGCTCAGGCAACACTACTGTATTCTAATATAATTAAGTAGACGTAAGCATGGTACGCTCCGCAATAAAATGGTCATAAGTCCTCTAGTGGAGAACACTGAACATGGCCAAGTGACGATGAGATGGGGGACGATTGGAGCAATGATGAGAGCCACAATAGGAGACGAGTCCTCTAGTGGAGAACACTGAACATGGCCAGGTGACGATCAGATGGGGGACGATTGGAGCAATGATGAGAGCCACAATAGGAGACGAGTCCTCTAGTGGAGAACACTGAACATGGCCAGGTGACGATCAGATGGGGGACGATTGGAGCAATGATGAGAGCCACAATAGGAGACGAGTCCTCTAGTGGAGAACACTGAACATGGCCAGGTGACGATCAGATGGGGGACGATTGGAGCAATGATGAGAGCCACAATAGGAGACGCCACCGAGGCTTAGGCTGACCTCTCTGCGCCAAGGTTTAATGTCAACTAACGGTTTGTCAGGTCAAGCACATCTCTATATAACATTTGAGCCCCCGCCCCTCCTATGACGTAGAAGTGAATGGGAGTTTTCATTGTGAATGTGGCAAAACAATTCCGATATGCAATGATAAATATAAATAACGGAATGTAAGCAATAATTGATAAAAAATAATTAGGTCAAAATAAAGAACATAACGGATTATTGCTTGAACCCTCGTGTGGAACAGGGACCTCAACATGGTGGGTAATTTATAAGGAAATATCCCCCACAAAACCCAAGAATTGACACTGGTGCATATAGAGGCCCCATTGTGATCAATAAGTATTTTTCTTTGACCAACATATTCGATGTTTCGAACAGTGTGTAGGATCCTTCTATTCTCCAACAGTATTTCATGAATGCATATTATCGTGCGTCCGCTCACCAGTATTCCAATGCATGGCCCTTTAGGGAGCCTACAGCGCTACTTCTTTTTCACTACCTCTGAGTGGTCAAACTATCCTCAAGCAGAGGTGCACTTTTGGTAACAACATTTAGGTACGCGTATACAGACTTGTATGCGCTTTTTCATGTGATTCATAGGAATGTACATTCTTCCCTAGATCACTGTGACGTAATGTTCTGTAATTTAGTACACCTATTTATCAACTGATCCAGTCAAGACGATAGACAATTTTGCAATGAAATAAAATGTTCAATCCTTAAAGAAAGAAAGGCTCTCTCCAGCGGTGTATTTGGAATTGGCCCTGATGGCCCCAAAGTGCACAGTTACTACACAAGCCCAGTCCTCGGGTCCCTATCATTCAACGCTACCAATATGCGGCAAAGGTCACATCATCTTCAGCACTATCAATGCTGAGATGATCATTCTGCCAGTCACCATGGCAGGAAATGATCGTATTGGAAGTCGATGAAGCGGCTCGTCGCGTCTCATAGACCCAATCTTGGATAAATCGAGCGAAGGCAAGCTCTGAATGATGCTTGGATACACTGTAATTTTTGAATATGTAACTTGGTGCAATTTGAAGGTACCAGCTAACGATCATGATCGATACGCCCCATCAGACTGTAAAACCTCGAAAATAGCGGCAGAACAATGTGTGTTAACATGAAGATAACATGATGGTTTTGGCACTGTTATAGTGGACGTATTTGCTCGATTGATACTGCTTGGAATCACGCTAGAAGTGTCTTGATAGGCTGGAAGTGCCTCAATAGGCAGTGGTGTAGGTCTAGGGGCGCTTGCAATGACGATGGCAGTGCCTCAATTGGCAGTGGTGTAGGTCTAGGGGCACTTGGAATGAGGATGGAACTGCCTCAATAGGCAGTGGTGAAGGTCTAGGGGCGCTTGAAATAACGATGGAAGTGCCTCAATAGGCAGTGGTGTAGGTCTAGGGGCACTTGGAATGACTATGGAAGTGCCTCAATAGGTAGTGGTGTAGGTTTAGGGGCGCTTGGAATGACGATGGAAGTGCCTCAATAGGCAGTGGTGTAGGTTTAGGGGCGCTTGGAATGACGATGGAAGTGCCTCAATAGGCGTGTAGGTCTAGGGGCACTTGGAAGGACGATGGAAGGGCCTCAATAGGGAGTGGTGTAGGTCTAGAGGTGCATGGAATGACGATGGAAGTGCCTCAATAGGCAGTGGTGTAGGTCTAGGGGCACTTGGAATGACGATGGAAGGGCCTCAATAGGGAGTGGTGTAGGTCTAGAGGTGCATGGAATGACGATGGAAGTGCCTCAATAGGCAGTGGTGTAGGTCTAAGGGCACTTGGAATGACGATGGTAATGCCTCAATTGGCAGTGGTGTAGGTCTAGGGGCGCTTCGAATGACGATGGAAGTGCCTCAATAGACAGTGGTGTAGACCTAGGGGAGCTTGGAATGACGATGGAAGTGCCTCAATAGGCAGTGGTGTAGGCCTAGGGGAGCTTGGAATGACGATGGAAGTGCCTCAATAGGTGTGTAGGTCTAGGGGCACTTGGAATGACGATGGAAGTGCCTCAATAGGCAGTGGTGTAGGTCTAGGGGCGCTTGGAATGACGATGGAAGTGCCTCAATAGGCAGTGGTGTAGGTCTAGGGGCGCTTGGAATGACGATGGAAGTGCCACAATAAACATGTTGTTCTAGGAGCACTTGGAATGACGATGGAAGTGCCTCAATAGGCAGTGGTGTAGGTCTATGGGCGCTAGGAATGACGATGGAAGTGCCTCAATAGGCAGTGGTGTAGGTCTAGGGGCGCTTGGAATGACGATGGCAGTGCCTCAATTGGCAGTGGTGTAGGTCTAGGGGCACTTGGAATGAGGATGGAACTGCCTCAATAGGCAGTGGTGAAGGTCTAAGGGCGCTTGGAATGACGATGGAAGGGCCTCAATAGGCAGTGGTGTAGGTCTAGGGGCGCTGGGAATGACGATGGAAGTGCCTCAATAGACAGTGGTGTAGGTCTAGGGGCGCTGGGAATGACGATGGAAGTGCCTCAATAGACAGTAGTGTAGGTCTAGGGGCGCTTGGAATGACGATGGAAGGGCCTCAATAGGCAGTGGTGTAGGTCTAGAGGCGCTTGGAATGACGATGGAAGTACCTCAATAGGTAGTAGTGTAGGTCTAGGGGCGCTTGGAATGACGATGGAAGTGCCACAATAGGCATGTAGTTCTAGGGGCACTTGGAATGACGATGGAACTGCCTCAATAGGCAGTGGTGTAGGTCTAGGGGCGCTGAGAATGACGATGGAAGTGCCTCAATAGACAGTGTTGTAGGTATAGGGGTGCTTGGAATGACGATGGAAGGTCCTCATTAGGCAATAGTGTAGGTCTAGAGGCGCTTGGAATGACGATGGAAGTGCCTCGTTAGGCAGTGGTGTAGGTCTAGGGGCACTTGGAATGACTATGAAAGTGCCTCGTTAGGCAGTGGTGTAGGTCTAGGGGCGCTTGGAATGACGACGAAAGTGCCACAATAGGCATGTAGTTCTAGGGGCACTTGGAATGACGATGGAAGTGCCTCAATAGGCAGTGGTGTAGGTCTAGGGGCGCTGGGAATGACGATGGAAGTGCCTCAATAGGCAGTGGTGTAGGTCTAGGGCGCTTGGAATGACGATGGAAGTGCCTCAATAGGCAGTGGTGTAGGTCTAGGGGCGCTGGGAATGACGATGGAAGTGCCTCAATAGTCAGTGGTGTAGGTCTAGGGCGCTTGGAATGACGATGGAAGTGCCTCAATAGGCAGTGGTGTAGGTCTAGGGGCGTTTTAAACAAGTTCTTACTCGATCTAATTTGATGTGTGGAGCATCAATGCTCTCACAATTGGTTGGAGTAAACAACGCTCTCACAATTAGGTGGAGTAACATTGCTCTCACAATTGGGTGGAGTAAACAATGCTCTCAAAATTCAGGTTCTGCTTGACAGTCGTTGCAGTTTGTAACATCTTGATAAAATTACTACATCACACTACGTAGGAGCTCATATCTTCTAAGCGCTTGGGTGAATCAAAGTTGCTTTTTTTATTAGAGCAAAACCAGACAAGAGTTTTATGTGCAGGAGGGGCTGCGTAAAAGCGCATAACTTCCAGTGTTCGGGTGGACTCACGTAAATCAACGATGACGTCACTCATTCTGTATGAGCGGACACTGTCGAAAGTTTTAGACGCAGGAGCGGCTGCGTAAGAGCACTTACCTCAAGATCTTTGGGTTGAACGATGTAAAGACTTCAGGATCTGGAGCAAGGGAACAGGAGTTACGGTCAATTTAAGGCACGACATCTTGCGTTGAGACGCTCTTAACTTGGGGAAGAGAGCAAAAGTTTACTGTAACTCAAAGTCATGCGCTACATTTCGGTAAATTCGAGTATCCTCCTGACGAGCATCCGGGTCATGGTAAGTAGAACCCCAAACCAAGTTAGGGAGTCTTAAAGCCGATAACCGACCGCTCCATGGAGTACCCTCTTGATGAAGAGTCGAGTCATCGTACATGTGACTCCAAACCAAGTTAAGGAGTCGTAAAGCAGATAATAAACCTCTCAATCGAGTATCATAAAGACGAACATTTGGGTCATCGTACGTGGAACCATGATCCAAGTTAAGGGGTCTAAAAGCCGACAATATGCCGTTCCAAAAATGTATTGCCTTGACTCTTTGGTTTTGAGCAGTAATTTTTGTCCCACGACTTCAGGACAAAAAAAAAACTCCTATTCCAGTATACAATAAAATCCCAGATAATGACATTAAATGTTTACAAGTTTTCTAGTATGATTTCGAGCATAGAACATGGGCTCTGAGTTGGAATTGAGAAGTATAACTACAAGTGTTTTAATGACACTTTTATCCGCTCTGTTTCAAGACTAATTAGAAAACATTTACATCAGAAAATACCAAACAGATATATGATATAAATGTAAATAACAATATAAATACAAATGCACGCTAAATTATCAGAGTTCAGCAGAAATATCGTGTTTTAAGTGATGTATTGGTTTCATTTATAGAACTCTTGTATCGATAAACTACCGCTGGATCTTTTGCCTCAGCAGTGGATAACCGAGTGCCTTCGTGATATTGTTTTATTCTAACCTTAAAATATTCGCTGCAGTCGTCATGAGTTGATCTATCAAATACGTTACAAATATTGTAGTTGGAAGAGCAAGCTATGAAGTTATGATATAAAAATGCTGTATTTATTATCATAAGAGTATCACAGTTGGAGTTATTTGAAACACATTAGTCCTCCAAGGAGAATACAGAGAATACGCTGCCTCTAGGCTGATTGGTGTAAAGTTGCATGGAAGCCATAGACTCTAGCCACAATGAACACGTGGATCTAGTCAGTGAGTGCTGCTTCTAGGCTGATTGGTGTAGGGTTGCATGGAAGCCCTAAACTCTAGCCACAATGAACACGTGGATCAAGTCAGTGAGTGCTGCTTCTAGGCTGATTGGTGTAGGGTTGCATGGAAGCCCTAAACTCTAGCCACACTGAACACGTGGATCAAGTCAGTGAGTGCTGCTTCTAAGCTGATTGGTGTAGGATTGCATGGAAGCCCGAGACTCTAGCCACAGTGAACACGTGGATCAAGTCAGTGAGCACTGCCTCTAGGCTGATGGGTGTAGGGTTACATGGAAGCCCTAGACTCTAGCCACAGTGAACACGTGGATCAAGTCAGTGAGCGCTGCCTCTAGGCTGATTGGTGTAGGGTTGCATGGAAGCCCTAGACTCTAACTACAGTGAACACGTGGATCAAGTCAGTGAGCGCTGCCTCTAGGCTGATTGGTGTAGGGTTACATGGAAGCCCTAGACTCTAACCACAGTGAACACGTGGATCAAGTCAGTGAGCGCTGCCTCTAGGCTGATTGGTGAAGGATTGCATGGATATATTTGGAGAAAATAATTGTTAATGGCTTTGTGAGAAGCTTCTGTGAGGTTATTGGGATAAAAAAAAATCTGGGCATATTAGCGTAGACAATATCTACTTTGATTGCACAATGATGTTATAGGACTAATTACCCTCTCCATAGACAGCGTTATAGTCGTCATAGTGTGATCGATGGCCAATAGTTCTTCATTTCAGCCCACAACTTGGCTCACACACTCGCGTTGATTAATTTTGAGAATGGGATTGAATTTTTTACAGTTATAGTATATATACAGTGAATGTATGGAAGACCATATAATCTGTTTCCATTCATTTTTATCACTAATCACGCATTTTTTTCTTCACCCTTTCATGAGATCAATAGTTTCATGGAATTAAGAAGTATGAATAGTAAAATATCCATAACTTGATTGAAGAATCAACCACCCTGGCGCGATGGAGAAGGCGTGTCGAATACCAACCCTCTCT
>SDVV010025935.1:0-12339 GCA_016164225.1 Gammarus roeselii | reverse complement strand
TATAAAACTTTTTGTCACTTCTTTAACAGATGTACGGATAGCATAGAAGGCACTACATGGAAAGTAAGATTAAGATGACGACGCGATCGGACCCGAATAATTTGCCCTCCATATATAACAGTCGTATCTCTTATTATTAAATTACCCCGATATTAAACTTACTGACATCCTAAATGAACAGTTGGGCATTAAAGGTATCAATGTGAATACACGTCATGCTGTAAATGAATCAATATATTTACAGCTTTTTTGCCCTACATCATCTATATATGACGGTTTCTAAACTTTGAACCCCTTATCTTCCGACTAATCACGTGACCGTTTCCACACAATGTCGGGGGTAACAGGAGGCAAGCGAGGAGCTGAGTCTTCTTTGCCTGAGGGAAACCCTGCGTATTCGATCGTAGGGTAAGTTCAGGATTGAAAATTTCCCAAGACGCAAGCTGACAGTGGCCGTCATAAAGATGACGAAGAAGCAAAGGGAATAGTTTCCTGGACACCTGCGAGAGAAGGACCGACAATCTCCCAGTTGCAGAGCGAGGTAGGTGATTAATTTGGATAATGAGGTGTGGATGCTCATAAGAGGAGCGACAAGCAATATATGCAGAAAATTAGGTCTTCCTGCCAGCCGATGGTGAAAGTTGGACTAAAGTTGTTGTAGATAAGGTCAAAAAATCTGAAGTTACTGATTTGCGTACATCTCCTTATGACGTCACAACCCATTATATGAGTGGTTACTCACCGATACCCCGGTAACCTGATGTGATGAACGCAACAGTAAAACTGTCGTCGCGATTTCAAATCTGACATATTGCTTCCCTGACGTCATGTTTGCCAAATCCAGGCATGTTTGTCAATGAAAATTTGACTCAAACCGGCAGCAGTATTTTCTGCGTATAATCAACAGTGATGAGTCAGTTTTTCGAAATAGTCTTTGGCTGTGAAACTTTCAAGAGCAATGCATTTGTATGGTTTAAGCTCCCAAATAGATACGCCAGCTGCACTCATCTCAAGAATATTCTGAACGCCCAACATCGACCACACAAATACTGTGTTGAAAACCTCAGAAATTACAGAAATTGGATCTGTGATGTTTAGTTTGGTGCAATTGTCATTTCGATCGTGTGAAGTTTCTGGGGGTCGGCGATTTTTAGGGGCACACATTATGTGCGTGATGTTTTATGTATATTTGCTGTGGTGACGATCCCTTCAATGACTCATTTTTTAGATTGCCTTGACGACATAACAGCCTTGTCGGATTTCCGAAGGCGAGTTCCGGAACTTAATTGACCCCGACTACGATATTTTTGTACAGCATTTTTGCACCGTGTAACCAGCCGAAATCATTCAATCACTGTACCATTTACGAATCAATGTGAAAGAGCCTCGCTCCGGGTTCCCCAGTCATAAATATCAGCGTTCGCAGCCTCAATGAAAATATTGACCAGTTCACTTATGACGCTGCAGTCATTTCAGAGGCAGACAGACCGAAGCATTCTTCCTTAGACGTGTTTCAGTAAGACTAGTGCGTGCCTTATGCTCCATTACGTGTTGTGATGCATGTCAGACGACCACAGACTGAACAGAGGCGCGGAGTTTTGATCGTTTGCCCATTGAAATTGTTTATTGGTTCGGTAAACCATCTCGTTATTTGAGTCAAGGCAGTCGAGTCGCGTGTCATCGTGGGAGTTCTAGGTACTTAAAAGTTAAGTATTTAAAATGTGTATCGTCCCTCTGCTGACATGATAGTCATTTTTGTTTATAAATAGAGGGCTAGTTGCAACAGGACGTCACTGCTGAATAAAACCTTGCTGTAAGTGGTTATCTATGTATTAACTTACTTTCTCGAAATTGTATTCAAGTGACAATTTTTTGGTCTTCTATACAATCGGTTCATATTTTACACACCATCAAAAAGCACATCTTCTTTACTCCAAATGAACTATCTGGAAATCCGTTACTTCTGTGCCTCATTTGGTTCAACTCTCTATGCAGTTACAGTTCTGGAATATTATCTTTACAAATCTCTGACCACTGCCCTATATTTATCCAACGACATATTTCGATCGGATAGAAAAAAAACGTTTCTATCTCACTCGCCAGTTAATAGCACTTAACCTATTGACATTTTGTACAATTTGTCCGCAGATTTTTCAGATATCGAAATGGCTTATCAACAAACTGAACCTTTAGTTCGAACAATGATTTCTATACGCTGCTAATGTTTTCTTTTGAGGACTAAATTTGTTCGTGCTAAACGATGGCAGAATACTTTGCTGTCTCCTGACCTGATGAAGTCACTTAATATCATGTGTGTGCATTTTAAATAGTGACTTCTGGGTTAGATAGCTGGAACAAAATAAAGTATAGAGTATTCACCTAATTGCTCAGCCCTAAGCGGATGAAACTCATTGAGAAGCCGGACAGGAATGACCCCGAATCATACAAGAAAATACTAGGCTATCGTTAATTCGATAGGAGCAACAATGGAGTGCATCTGCTACAATGTTTGGTTGCTTCAAGATATGACTTGAGTCAATAACTACTGAGAGGGCGGGTGAATGGTTCGGTATGTGCCACCTTTCCCGTTGCCTCCTTGTGGTAAGGTGTGTGAATACTGATACCGTACCACATGCTTGTCGCAGAACGAGACAAATAGGGGCAAAACTAGGAGCGGAGGACTTAATCTTCCATGAATTCTTCCCTCTCAGACGGCAAGGCGAGCGGTCTCGAGATTTCACCTAGCTCTGCTAGTATATTTGTGGGGGACACAAATATGTGTTATCATTATACTCACAAACAGGCAGAGGAGGCAAAATTTAGTTATCAAAAGGGGAACGACCTGGTAGCAAACAGTTGCGTAGGATACACCCAGTTTATTTTTTCGATGCATCTATTAAATTTGAGAATGGTACAAATGCAAGCAAAAGCATTCCTCGGTTGCACTCAGGAGGGAAGCATCAAATCAGGACACAGTCTGCGGCCTGTGCTTTTGAGTGGGAACCGTCTCAATTAATTGGAGTGCGGAGTGTGTGAACGTCGTCAGAAGGATTCAATTTACATATGATCCGATTAAGAGACCATAAAATTCAGGATTTGAGATCATTGCTTACGGTTCAACACATTCGACATATCACGCGTTCAGTGTTGTCGAAGAACGGAACTCACATTTTTACGGAAGTTGCAGCCTGGAATGAAACTCATATTCTTACGGATGTTGTAGCCAGGAATGGAACTCATATTTATATGGATGTTGTAGCCAGGAACGGAAATAATATTTTTACGAATGTTGTAGCCAGAAACGGCAATCATATTTTTACGGATGTTGTAACTATGAACGGAAATCATATTTGTACGGATGTTGTAGCCAGGAACGGAAATCATATTTTTACGGATGTTGTAGCCTGGAATGGAACTCATTTTTTTATGGATGTTGTAGCCAGGAATGGAACTAATATTTATACGTTCAGTGTTGTCGAAGAACGGAACTCACATTTTTACGGAAGTTGCAGCCTGGAATGAAACTCATATTTTTACGGATGTTGTAGCCAGGAATGGAACTCATATTTATATGGATGTTGTAGCCAGGAACGGAAATCATATTTTTACGGATGTTGTAGCCAGGAACGGAAATAATATTTTTACGAATGTTGTAGCCAGAAACGGCAATCATATTTTTACGGATGTTGTAACTATGAACGGAAATCATATTTGTACGGATGTTGTAGCCAGGAACGGAAATCATATTTTTACGGATGTTGTAGCCTGGAATGGAACTCATTTTTTTTATGGATGTTGTAGCCAGGAATGGAACTAATATTTATACGGATGTTGTGGCCAGGAACGGAAATCATATTTTTACGGATGTTGTAGCCAGGAACGGAAATCATATTTTTACGGATGTTGTAGCCAGGAACGGAAATCATATTTTTACGGATGTTGTAGCCAGGAACGGAAATCATATTTTTACGGATGTTGTAGCCAGTGGCACGATCGTAACGTTCCAGTCACGACTTTTTGTTACAATATCAATAACATCGCGCGCTTCTGGAACCGTGTGAGGCACTAGCAGAGATACGAGGAATGAAACTGGGGATAACTAAATTAGGAATTGTGTTTCTTCTTTTTTTTAATACTGCTTCGAGTTTTCCTCGGCCTAAAGATATCCTGACAACAAAGTTGAGTCCCAGAACCGTACGCTGTATTTAAACATGAATAAAAAATAATACTTCAACGTGCAAATTCTGTCGTTGATTGCATGCATTCCCTGCTCAACAAGCTCAGAAAAATGCATGTTGAATCACATTTTTGTTTGCGTCGACAATTTTTTTACATCACGGAAAAGTGTGAGACAGACAATGTTTGTTTTTGTTGTTTGGGTCCCAATGTTTACAGCTCGGCCGCCCCCAGCGGCTCAACACAAGCTTCTTGTAGTCGCTCCAGGCGCCGGAGTTCAGTTTCGTTTTACGAGCAGGAAACGGAGATAGTAGCATGGAGTTGAGCAGATAAAGAAAGTAGGTATTTTGAACAGTCCTTTCAACGTGAATAACACGAGGTTTGGTCATGACTATTGCAATTGTATTCATTAGTTGTATGCCTGAGTAAGGTTGCAGCATGGACATGTTCGTCGCTTGTTGAATTTTTACTTCGCGTAAAATAAATAGCCTGAACAACCATTTCACAATTTGTTTTTGTTCAATACATTTTACTCTTTTTAAATAATCAAGAGCAAACTCCGCACATTAGACGTGTATTTACTTTGAAAAGATTAACAGCCTTCCTAGCTATAATGACTGAAGAATCATGAGGATACGGTCAAAAATGCAGAGGGGAAGTAACAGCTCTATCGCAATATTGTCCAAGCAGGTCTTACAGCTGTACACTTGAAGGTCAGCGATATGCATTGTGCAAGAAAACCCTACGATTGTGTAGATCATGATACACGATGAAGACAAGCTGTCATTTGTACTATATCCATGTATAGTACAAATGACATATCCATGTATTATTGATAATTTAAAAAAGATGTGTTTGACTCTGGGTATAAATTTTATGAGCCAAAAACTAATCTTGAAATGAAACCATTGTGTAAAAAAAAAAGAAGATCAATGCAATATCGATGGAACCATAGCATTTTATAAGATGATGTGCGTGACAGAACGACAGAAAAGACGGATGGGTGCAAATAACAACGAAAGCGCATTGAGTTTGAGGGATAAACAAAAAGAATGTGTGCTTGTTCCACTATTCCTCCATATTCTCAACTGAGAATGTTTCAGCAAGTTTGTGATAAGACAAGCATTATCTTGTTCAGAATGTTGGGACGGTCCACCGTACAGAGTTTAGGGATCAGCTCATAATATCAGTTCCACTTGGAATATATCTCATTGGAACAATTTTATACAAGTAACCCACATGAAACAGTCGCACTAACAACATTGAGCTGTGTTCTTATCTAAACCGTATGACAGGAACAGGTGAAGAGATGGAATTAACTTGCAGAAGTGAGTTGTTCACGAGGGGAAAAGACTGTCATTGTATGCTTGCAGTTTGTAATGTTTAAACTTCGCTCAATTTCTCAGCTAATTTCCAATGGATACTCACTCATATGAGATGTTATGGAAATACTTATTGAATTGTACTCATATGAGATGTTATGGAAATATTTATTGAAATGTACATGAAGCCCGAATGAAACATGAGCACTAACAACATTGAACTGTTCATATCTAAACTGAATGACAGGAACAGGTGAAAAGACTCACTCATATTAGGTGTTATGGAAATACTTACCAGTAAACAATTCAAGCGATTTTTCATAGACAATAGAAGACATGAGCACTGCGTACTGGAAGCCATGAGAGGCCACGCTTCGTTTTTTTTCATCAAGATTTGTTACCTTACGAACTGAACAGGGTGCACGTAGAATCATGTGTGTCATATGATTTTTGAAAATGCAATTTTATCTATTCCCAGCAAAGTCCTTCTACATTACATCTGTTAACCTCCTCCAATGTTCGATAAACCCCGTTCACAATTACCGGATATTCAATGGATAGGGAGCGAACATACTTCGAAATTTCATCAATATCGACCCATGGGAACAATCTGTTTTAAGTAATTCGTGACGTCTGACTTCGATACCCTTTATCATAATAATATACTAAAATTGTAAATACAGTAATATTGAAGAAAATTTATTTACCTTACAGGCCACTTTATTTGCAATTTCCACCACAAACGTAGGAACCACATATAAACTAAAATTAGGGTGATACAAACTCTGTCTGCCATCAAGTGGAAACTTATAAATAAGTACCGATTCTTGATTACAAAGTTCAAGAAGTTGTCTTTTTTCACTGAACTATTTCAAAGCTTTACAAGATTGTGAAACATAGAATAAGAGGGTATATACAAAAAGAAGCCTTTGCAGTGTGTTGGGCTGCACGAACGCCGGTTTGGGAGCATGAATAAATGTTGAGGCCAATACCATGAACGAGGTGCAGGGGCGGTCGAGGTGATGAAAGCAGAGAGAGCCTATGGTTTGGGCGGCGTGGCGACTGAAGGCCCAAATACGTGTGGATCACCAATAGTGTATGGGTTGGTTAGCGTATTAAGCTCCATTTTTTTTTGTGTGTGTGTTTCGTTGTACATGGGCAGAGGAGGTAAAAGTGGATAAAGCAACTCAGGAAGTATCTGTTCGTTATGTGATATGGGTAAGTTGTAAGGAAAAGGTATGGAGACGGTACGGGTGGTGCAATTGACAAGGAACGTTTTGGCTTTTGGAGTGTCTGAGGGCGTGCAAATCTGATATTTGGCGTGAGACAAGTCTGTGAGAAGTACCTAGCAAAGGGAAAGGATGTGTTCGGGGCTTTCATGGATCTGGAGTGATCAGGTAGGAAGTTGATGTTTGTAGATGGTAGGACTCTGGTGTCCGATTCAGAAGAGAAGTGGTGTAGGATAGTGTCGGATGTCGATTGAAAGTGTGACATAGTGAAATTTTGAGTGAATGTGGGTATACGTAATGAGATATGTAAAGAGCGACGATGTCCACATAAATAAAGAATAAGTTATTGGAGGATGTTCGGTGGAATCATGAGTGAAGGGAGGACTAGTGAAACTGAAGACTGGACTAGTGAGACTGGAATCATGAGGGAAGGGAGGGTGTATCATGCTGAGAGTCGGAAATATTTTATGAGAGAACAGTAGTCCAAATTGTGCTCCATGAGGCTGAGACTTTGGAGGGGGAGCAAGAGCGAAGAGAGAAGAAGGTTGAAGTTTTTGAAAGTTATAGCCGGTGTGACGCTGAGGTAAAGGATCAATCAAAACGAGATCGTATTTGAACGGGGATGTGAGGAAGCTGGATGTTTTGAGGCGGTTCGTACTCAGAGTTCGGATGGATGATGGAAGATAGGAAACAAAAAATAAGAATGGAAGAAGAGTTTAGTGGGTGTAGTCCTAGAGGATAGTCAAAGTTTGGATAAATGGATTGCGTGAAAAAGGCTCTAGGAAGTTGAGCCATCAGTGTGGATGTAGGTACGTATACAATGTCCAAACGGCGAAATAATGTTTTTCTGATCAACTTTCGCTGGGAAGACATTATAGTTTTTGTCACAACAACAAGGTTAGTAGCACTGGAAATATACCTTTGAAAGTTACAACTATGAACAGGAATAAAATCCTTTATGACGGAATCATAGCATACAAAACTCTTAAGAAGAAGGAGGGGTTGATAAACCCCTCCTCCGTTTGGCGATAGCCGAAATAATATTATTAAATGGCTGCTTTGCCCTTTCATGGGTAATTTTTGATACTTCGATCAATCCATAAATTACTTTTTGCAATGTGAAGGGCAAATAGTAATAATTTCAACAATTCTCTCCAACTGGGGTTGAGAGTTAGAGAAACATAATGTGGTATCATCAAATATGTGTATCCTACAAGCTTTGGTGGGTCTCAAAGCTAGCATGTTCATCACGCCGAAGTGATCATCTTATGAAAATAAGATATCCGTGTTAAAATGTTCCGACAATACTAAGTCTTACATGGGAAGAAACTTTCACAGATGTTATTCACAAGCATTGTTTCATTAATCCCCCAATAGCCAAACTATTGCATTACTCACCGCTCTCGGGGCCGCACACTCGCGGGAGGATGTCGAGTATGGAGCGACAGGCGGAATCATCAGCGCACTGTTGCCGCGAGAGTAGGCAGTTCCGCACGCCCAGGACGCCTCCCACCTCCCCTGGAAGTATAAAGTTACATTAGTGTGGTGAAAACATTCCTGTTTAGACAGTTCTGCAGATTGTATCGGCATCAGTGACAAATTGTTTTTGGGCGTCACACAGCATATTTCGGCGAAAGTTGCACACATACATAGCTTCTTTTAACAATTCGAATTTATTTTTCATTACAAATGATGTTGAAATTATGGCAAATTTGAATTCTTATAGGCTTAAATAAAGGTCTGTCAGCTGTTTCGGTCACTGATGCCGGTTTGTCGCCATGTTTTGGCTGTTGTAAAAACAAATGAATGATCGTACCGTGGATTTATCTGTGTCGCTGCTCAAATGAAGAAGAAATTGAGTTTTTCTTATTCAATCACACAAGATGCAGATACAAATACAGAGAAAAGGCCGAATCCTCCAAAGGAGGGTGGCCGACTGAAGGGCGCAACAAAAAAATATTGTCATTTACACACACGCACACAAACACAGCTGTTGACGCTAAAAGGTCGGGTCTATAAACCCCGCAACACACATTTGGGTAAGAAGTGAGGGCCGAGATTGTTGTGAACAGCTGGACTGCACAGCGAAACTGGTTTACGTCCACTGCTCATATAGTAGACAAGCCCTCCCCCACCCCCCTTCAGTCCGTTTCTCAACGAGACTATAAGAGCTGGAAACCACATCAGTTCAGCGTTAACACTCATTCATTTACACCCATTCTCGACTCACGCCTAACCATTGCGAGCTCTCTATCTCCACACTTATGTCTCCTAATGCGTGCTTCACGCCATCCGACCAACCAAATGTCGGTCTACTTCCAGGCTAACGAAAACATTTCGACAATTCTTCTCTCTTCTGCTCTCATTTTGGTTCCATAGATGGAATGAAATGTAGACACAAATGCGGACAAAAAATGTTCCCAGTTAAACCCTCGGTTGAAGAATGGGCTACCAAGCTCTACAACAGAAGAGAGAGAGTGTTCACCAAACCGCTTGTGCACGGGACATGGACGGATAACCCACAACCACCTAATGGAAATAGACCTGGGGCCGGACGCGCCACTTGCCCTGTTTCAACCAGGTGGCAATCAACATGAAATACTTAATCGTGGATTGCAACTCACTCGTAGTGGCCCGACAAGCTTCCCGAATACTCGTGTAACCTACAAAGCTTACTCGCTGACATATCCTGCCGGAAAAAAAAATCTATTCGCTTTTGGAAAACTTACCGGGCTTTACGAAGCAGTCTTAAACCCAAATAGTGGGGTGGTCACCCCAACCCACAATTAAAAGAGACGAAAATTTGTTTATGGAGCTCCATTTAAACCTTTTCCTCTTCTGTACGCACATGCGTGCGTTTATACCACAGTTAAAATGTCTAAATAATTTGATTATCATAAAGTCACTGTTTTCGTTCTCGATGGAGTGCAAACCTAACAGAATTGATGATCTTCGTGTCCTACGGAGGAGCTTGCCATGAACCGCGTTTTGGCTCCGGTGGAGATTGGCCCCTGATCCCAATCTTAATCTTTTGCGCTCGCTCCCAATGTCTCTGCTCCGTAGTGCACCCAGCACAGTAAGCCCTTCTGTCACTCGCGGTATCACCTCAGTTTCCACTTGTTCAGTATCTCCACATGGGAGCACAGGTGCTCGAAATATTAAACTTCTGAACTTCCTCCAATAACTCCCTATTCAGGAGGGCAGGACGCAAGAAGCATGAAACCACCAACCAGATCACGAATCAGACACGAACAGCTAGAAAGATCTAGCGTTAACTCCATTATGCGTGCGCAGCAAATAATAAATGACAGCAGAAAAAAAAATTGCACCTTCATTCACTCTCCTAATGCGATCGTATGTACTTCATACGATAGTATTTTAGAGAGAAAATATACCAACAATATCGTTAGGAGATTTATTTAAATTATCACAGCGATGTCATCATCGGAAAAAAACTATTGTCCGTAGCTAAAAATTGAACCCGACGTCGCTGGTATGGGGTTCGATTCCAGCGACGTCGGGTTTTATTCTTGACTACGGAATATAGGTTTTCCCGATGATGACATCGCTCTGATAATTTAATTTCTATAGTATTTCAAAGCTTCTGATTCTCAGAACACGGCTTTTTACTTATTCTACTTGTTCAATGGTTTTGTTCAATATAAGTGTTCAAATCATATCGACTCAATAGCCTGAACAATGTTTGATGTTTGAGAGTTCTGTAAAATTCCAATGTCAAAAACCTTTTCTGATGTTGTTATTTCTCGATGTAAAAGTATAAATTCCAGAATTTTTGTCTATAATGATGTTCGATAGCATCGTCCAATGTGACTTTATGAGTGGTGGATAAGTTTACATGGGTGCGGTATCTTTTGTTGAATTTCATCTATTACCAAATGTTAACGTTCAAAGTATGTACAGCTATAAAGCTATTTGCAAATAAATGACACAGGATTTATTTTTTTGAGGTCAATGGGCTATCAATCATAGTCTGTCAGTTTCAATCGTAGAAAGTAATAATGCACAAAAAAAAAATGAATTCATAAACATTCATCAGTACCACTTTCTTCAAATTCTTCCCTTGGTTATTGAATACATATTCTTCGATAAAAACAGCAGAAAAAATATTGTTGAAAATCGAATGTTAGTTCAAGGCCACCTGTATCAGCTTTCTGCGATAAAAAAAAAGTTCTTGTATTTAAATATGTAGGTTATCAGGAGGGCTATGTTCGAAGTCGTACCTTGGAGAATAAATGTTTTTTTAGCCTTTACTGTTTTATTCATCGATGTATATAAATGTGCACAGCTAGAATCTTCTTCATTCATCACAATAACTTTTATAGAGCACTAATTAATTCCATACCATATTTTATACTTCTAGTTCCCCTACGACAGAGCATTAGGGAAAATACCCCTTAGGTTTGAATAACCATCGATAGGAGCAATAATTCATGTAGTTTTAATTTTGTCAGCAGATCACAATAGAAGATAATGATGGGCGATATGTTTGTGAATACCAAGTTTGATTTGATTGCGCTGAGTGAGACACACATGAAAGTTACTTGTAAATATATTTTCGATGTGGCAAATGTGCCAAAAAAAGTTTGTACGTAATAAAAGACGGGTGTTTTACGGGTGATGAGGAGAAAGAGAAAGAGTGATGAGAAAAGAGACTTTTTGGATTGGTGTGACCGGAACATTACATGTTTTGAGGAGTAATGCAAGTTGTGCATGAATGGAGATTGACTTCAAGATGGACGGGGGAGAGGGTTATTGTCATTATTGGCCACTACACGGACTCCAGTGATTGGCCTGGGAGGGATGAAAGAGACAGGGAGCACAGAGCTGCAGCTGGTAAAGATGCACTAAAAGGGAGTGAGTGGGTGGAATGAATCTGGGAAGGAAAGTGTCTTCACATGAATTTGGAAGGTGAGTGATAATTACAATGGTATTAATAGTGATAAATTGAATCAAAACCATCTAGGTCTTGTAGTACATTTGATACAGTTAAGTTAATCTAACACAAATGTGAGTAATACACCTGGCCAAGGCAAGCAAGTCGAATGAAAAAGCACGGTAGTGCTTAAAATGTATCCGCATATGACACACATATTATCTTCCATCTCGAGTGTACAGAATTTCCCTCTAACGACCCAACATTGTCAACCAGCGAGCCTTACGTCCCAACATTGCCAACCAGCGAGCCTTACGTCCCAACATTGTCAACCAGCGAGCCTTACGTCCCAACATTGTCCACCAGCGAGCCTTACGTCCCAACATTGTCAACCAACGAGCCTTACGTCCCAACATTGTCAACCAGCGAGCCTTACGTCCCAACATTGTCCACCAGTGAGCCTTACGTCCCAACATTGTCCACCAGCGAGCCTTACGTCACAACATTGTCAACCAACGAGCCTTACGTCCCAACATTGTCAACCAGCGAGCCTTACATCCCAACATTGTCCACCAGCGAGCCTTACGTCCCAACATTGTCCACCAGCGAGCCTTACGTCACAACATTGTCAACCAGCGAGCCTTACGTCCCAACATTGTCAACCAGCGAGCCTTACGTCCCAACATTGTCAACCAGCGAGCCTTACGTCCCAACATTG
>SDVV010025934.1:0-12339 GCA_016164225.1 Gammarus roeselii | reverse complement strand
GAAAAGGAATAAAAAGCCACAAATTAATTTTCTATGGCATACCTAAAATCCATAAGCAAAATTCTCCTCATCGCCCAATCATTTCTACCGTAAACTCAACAGCTCAACTCACTCGCCGGCTGGCTCGCGAAATCGTTAACCCCTTACTTAGGCATGTTTTCGGACGCCCATCTCTGTCATTCTGTCGATTTTACCGGACAATCACGCATATTTTGGAATTCGCGTTTGTTCACATACGGTTTATTAACTGAGAATCCCCTTCACAGTACAGGCTGGTCCCTAGTTTGTGCTGGGACCCTAAACCGCATGTTTGTTTTGCTTCTATATTGGTGGTCGTGTTACGTTAACTGTTACCAGGCTGGTACTAATCTGATTCTAATCTGTCACTATAGCCAGCTAATAGGCCAGCAAGAGTGAGCCCCCTGGCGCGAACCAAGGGCCGATGGGGAGTAGAAAGAAACTTCAATCAGGAGAAGCCAGCATCCCCTCCAGAGTGCCGAAGACCAAGATTCCAACGGTCAAGAACATTAGCCTCTCCAAGATGACCAGCACCACCCCGGCGGAAGACGACCGGAGTGACGGCCGCATCGACGAGTTGACCAAGAACGTCCTGGAAATATTGAATCTGCTAAGCCAAGCGACCGGTCTCTCTGAACAGGAAGCAGAAGTTTTCGTCGCAGAACCTAGCAAAAATTGACGACCGTCTAACGAGACTTGAGGGTCATGTCAAGACCATTTTCCTCCATATCCACGAAATAGTAAAAAAAAACTAACTAATGAACCCGCAACTTTCACATGTACCTCCACCTCTACATACGACGACAAATTTGACAACTCTTCACCCCACAAAAACCCCAACCGAGCTCAGAGGGCTGCAAGGAGAAAGCAATACACGCCTTTCAATGAACACAACTTTTTCAACAATAGTCATCCTTTCCCGAACGCCTGAAGATCACGTTCGACGCCAACGACAGACCGGATATTTGTCCATACACTCTGCGAAAAGAGCTAGGCTCTTTCACTGGCCGCCCAGTCCTGAGCATCGCCACCAGCGGCGACGAAGGCTTTGCCATCAGAGTAGACACAAAACTTCAAAGTGACACTATTCTCTCTAAAAACAGACTCTGTGGAAAGCCTTGCAAAATAGTGCCACACCCGATTTTCTCTACAAGTTCATGTTTGATCTACGTTGAAGATATCCCGAACGAGGAAATCGAGGAGTAAGTCACTGGACTAGTTCAATACGAGGACTGCGTTGTCGAAGCAAAGGTCGCACCGAAGATCACACCAAGGAGAGAGACTACCACAGCCCTAATACTAAAATTCAACTGCCCTACTCCACCAGAATATCTGGACATTCCTTTCATATGAGAGACTTCTGATGCGACGTTATAAATGCCAGGAATACGGACAGACGAGAGGAAACTGTAACGGTAAGCAAAGATGCTCATACTGCACCCAGGACGACCACGACAAACGGGAAGGTCCCCAGTCATGTCAATCCGAATAACAGCACTGTTTTTACTGCAAAATAGACGGACACCCCACCGGACACAGAGACTGCCCAGAGGAGTAGGAGAGAGCGATCCTCCAATATTAGATAGATCACGGGGTCTGGCGACGAGAGGCTGTAGTCTTGATGCGCTCTTCCCAGAATGACCCTCCTACCCGGGATAGAAGATCGGTTCCATTTCCCACCCACTTCCTCATAACGTTCAACGAAAGCGGTGCAAGCAAAGTTGCCTTTTCAACTAATCCATTTATAATGATGAAGTCACTCACCAAATAACTAGGAGGAAAACCGAAAGAAATACAACGACAGGGAAAGAGATATCTGGCCTACGTCACAGAATGTGAGAAAAACATCCATACAAAAGATTACCCACATGAACAAACTAAAAGTTACTGTTGAAATACATCCGTCCTTCAATGATACCAAACGAATTATATACACCTCTCATTACACGCCTACAACCGACCTCAGTGCTTCCGCTGAAGGTCTAGCTGAAGACTACGGAGTTGATGAAGTCCGTCAAGCAACATGGGTAAAATCACGTAACGCAAGTTCTACTGCATACCAAATTACCTTTCCGGGACACGACGCACCGGAATTCATAGTAATCCCGGGTGAACAAGGAAGAACCGAAACCGACCCAGTTGCAACATGTCCCCCAATGTACAAAAGATGCTTGAATACGACCACGTCATCGCATACTGCCAGCCACATACACCCCAGCGTTGCAAGAAGTGCGCTGGCGAGCACGAAGAAAAGACTGCACAATCCGCCACTCAAAGTGTTACCACTGCTCATGCTTCCACGAGGCAGGCGACCGCGACTGCCCAGTACACATGAATCAAAAAGAAAAATCAATCACACAAAACGAACGCAGAGTTACATGGAAACAAGCCATCCAAATCTGGAAAGACGATAAACCATACCGCCTCAATTATGTCAAAGCAGTCAAATCGACATTCCAACCAAGCTCCCCTGACGACACCCACACATCATCAGAACAACATAGTAACAAGACCCCAACACTCCTACCGGGCTGCAATGCTTCCATACTCAGCCCAGCGACCTCCCCCGCACCAGAGACGCACAGTCCTAGAAATGATTTATGCAGAGACCAGGAGGACGACGAGACGGATGCATCCCCCGCAGTCGACCACGCAGCAAGGTTCACTACTATGAAAATGAAAATGCAAAGAAATGAAGAAACCTCAGATCCCCAGGCGCCACTGAGCAAAAAGATCAGTAACAACTATCAAACAAGAACTCGCCAGGACCAAAACTCAGAACTGTCTCCCGTTGTCTCAAATGCGGCTCCCTTCGCGGAAAACCACCGCAAGGGACACGATCCCCCGTTAACAAACCTAAATCACGAACACGCCACCAGTGAGAACGTTGACGGCCTCGCAGACAGCACTTACCTCAAAGAACTCATACGCGAGACCTCTGCACAACCAGTCATCTTACCTGGCCCAAATACCACGCACTCCACACAACCACCCACACAGATAAAAAAAGGCTACCACAGAAGAAGACCGCATTCGCTCACAAAGCAAATACAAAGAGCACACACCCTCGTCTTCCCACAAGAGCACTCGCAGCCGTGACCGCAGCAACCACAGCAGGCCACCTTCCACCGAAGGCAGACACTCCCGTGGACACTCACGACCCGGAACCCCTTGGCAAACTCAAAAACGCGAGCATCACAAAAGCTCCAGCAAATCACGCGACCACTCAAGATCATCAAAGTCAGAGTGCGAACAGCCTACAAAGTGAACACCAAAATACTCCAGTGGAACTGCCAGGGACTCTGAAACAAGAAAGACGAATTACTATCCTTAATCGCCACCCATAAACCTTTGGTGATGGGACTCCAAGAGATCAAACTCCGAGAGACCGCCACTTTCAGAATCCCCCAATATATCATACACCGCCGCGAAAGCCACACCAACGTGACTGCTCACGACGGAGTGGCACTTACGATCCACCAAAGTGTACCTCACCTCCCCCTTCCCCCGAGGACAGAACTCCAAGCTATCGCCATAAAGATATGCGTCTCAAGGCTAATAACAGTGGTATCCATCTACTCATCAAGAAGCCATGACCTTTCGGAAGCACTATTGACCGAATTGCTAAAACAACTGCCCTCACCAATACGCCTCCTTGGAGACTTCAACAGCTCCCATGAAACATGGGGATGCGTGAGAACAGACCCCAGGGTTGTGATGATAGCTAACACCTTGAACACTCACAACCTGGTCCTTCTCAACGACGGACAACCCCCCCGAATCACCCCGAAAATGAAACTGTCATCGATTTATCCATATGCTCCCCCACTCTGGCACCCCAACTCGTTTGGGGAGTTTTGCCTTCAACACACGATAGCGACCATAACCCAGTCATCATATCGCTTCTTACCAGCCAACCAAGAAACCCTGCCCCACAAGAACTTCGATTCAACTACCGAAAAGCCAGCTGGGTGGAATACTCAGCACACATTGCATGAAGTGATATTGACATCCCCGAAAACATTTCGGAACACGAAATCGTCGCCCAATTATACGGAAAGTTTCAAGCTGCAGCCGAGGCAAGCATTCCCCAATATGCCCTTTCAACTTTCTTTCCGAAACCATGGTGGTGCCGAGAAGTGCAAGAAGCGAGAGATAAGCGAGAAAAGCTATACCATGCCTACCGACGCGCACGGATCCCCAGGAATCGAGTAGCGTTGTAATGGGCATCTGCTGTATACCGAAAACTTCTAGTGGGGAAGAAACGTGAAAGCTGGGCTCAATTAGTCAATACTATTAATCGAAACACCCCATCTCCCAGGTGTGGTAAAAAATTCGACGTATTCAGGGAAAACCCGAGCGACCTATTAACATCCTTTCTGACGGAGGCAGAACTTATTCTTCCCACGCGGAAATCGCAAATAAACTAGCTCAGACGTTTAGCCAGATTTCGCAATCAACAAACTACACGGTTGATTTCCAACGGGAGAAGGACTTGCGAGAAAGCGAACATCTTGACTTTACATCTAGAAACGAATAGGCCTACAACAAACCTTTCTCCCTCCTCGAACTACAGAGCGCTCTAGACCATACACGTGAAACTTCACCTGGGCCAGACCGGGTACGCATCAACATGATCAAAAATCTCCCAGATCGCGCCCGTGAGCACTTATTAAAAGTGTTCAACACTCTGTACTCAAACTCATTTCTTCCCGATCAATAGCGGGAATCTATAATTATCTCAATACCCAAACCCGGGAAATTCCACGGTGACCCACATAACTATCGCCCCATCGCTCTTACCAGCGTCCTCAGCAAGACCATGGAAAGAATGATAAATACGCGCCTTGTCGACTACCTTGATATGCATGCAGGCCTGAACAGCATCCAGTGTGGCGGAAGCAAGCGCAACTCTACGACGGACCACCTTGTATGCCTGGAATCTGACAGTAGACAGACATTTGTCCGAGGGGAACACGTGGTTACTAGTTTTTTCGACATGGAAAAGCATACGATACTACCTGGAAATATGGCATCTTGAGGGATCTCCACCGCAAAGGGCTGAGAGGCCACTTATCACGTTATATCCATCAATTTCTGCAAAATCGCACCTTCAGGGTTAAGGTCGGCGACACCTTGTCACCATCCTATCCGCAAGAAATGGGCGTCCTCCAAGGAAGCGTCCTCAGTGTCACTATTTTTATACTCAAGATCGACCAGATAACAGACCTTCTCCCGCGCGACGGAAGATTGCTTTCATCACTATACGTGGACGACTTACAAATCAGCTACAGGCACCCTAGCCTCTGAACAATTCAACAGAAACTCCAGAAATGTCTAAGCCTAGTCAGGAACTGGGCCTCCTTAAACGGATTCCGATTCTCGTCCTCCAAAACGAAACGCGTGCACTTTACTCTTGTGCCCGGCTTACACCTAAAACCAGCCATTACGCTAAACAACACTCCGCTAGTATACGAGGAATCAATAAAATTCCTCTGTCTTGTGTGGGACCCTAAACTCACATGGCGACCTCATATTGCAGCCCTGAAGACTCGCTGCAAAAAAACAACCGTACTTATGCTCTCTGTAACAGCCTTGAAATTCGGAGCCAATATGGACACCGGCATGACGTTATTCAGAACATTAATACGCTCACGCATTGACTATGGAGCAATTGTTTACGGTTCAGCAGCCAAAACCACCCTTGAACCTCTCTCCATCATAGTAAATATCGCCCTGCGTATCACAACCGGTGCGTTCCGTTCCACACCCATCGAATCCTTGAGCGTGCTTGCTAACGAGCTTCCTCTTCCGCTCCGGAGAGATAAACTCTCACTACAGTACTATTTCAAGACAAGGAGCTACATCAATAGCCCAGCACTCAGTGACGTCACCAACATTCTTGATAAGCGCCTCTTTGCGGCTGAGAAGAACATATGCTCACCCTTTTTTATATGCGTGGACAACTTACTGACCTCGCTGAACATCGGACGCAAATCAATTAAGCCTTTATTCTCCTATCGAATTCTTCAAATCAACACACCACTGGTCAACCTCGATTTGCAGACGTACCCCGAAGCAACAACCCCACCCAACACGTACCGCCAAGAATTCTCACGATTACTCGATGAACAGTACTCTGAGCACCACCATATATACACTGGCGGCTCCAAAACATCGGATAGGCGAAGGGACCTCGTGTTCGGCCACCCTACCCCAAGAGGCTTCTATATTCTCTGCAGAGCTACACGCACTCGAACTGGCCATCTCCATTACAAAAAGCGCCCGCCTCCCCAAAAGTGTTATATTTTCAGACATTCTGAGTGTTCTTGCCCAGCTGAAAACTCTGTACTTTGATCACCCTGGCCTTAGAAAAATGCAACACGACCTATTCACAATGTCCGAGGCGAGCCAGGCGGTCGAGTTCTGCTGGATCCCTGAACACGTGGGAATAAGAGGAAACGAACGCGCAGATTCCCTCGATAAACGGGTGTCTACCCAGCAAGAACAATTCATCTCTATACATTACCGAGACTGGTTCCCAGTCATCAACTCGCGTATAACATCACGATGGAATGACTCTTGGCAACAGAGTGGACAAAAGATGCTTGCAGTTACGCCATCCGTGGGAGAGTTGGACACCAGTTTTTCTAATAGGGGAGACCAAGTGTTCATTAACCGTCTATGCACGGGACACACGTGGATAACTCACTACCACCTAATCGACGTAGACATGGGAACGGACGCACCACCATGCCCCTGTTGCCACTAAGTGGCAATCAGCGTTAAACACTTACTTGTAGATTGTGATGCACCCGACGAGCCTCCTTGAGCCCCCCGTGCTACCTGCAACGCCTGCTCACAGAAGCGGAACACCGTAAAAAACTGATCGCTTTCGGACAGCACACAGGCTTGTATGATACCGTGTAAAAGTAACGAAGTCTGAATCATCTATGATCCCGAACTCGCTGTCCTCCCTGCGTATTAATTGAGAATTCAACTTTAACTTCGTGCCCGAAGCTGTGCAGAATCAACGGATCGTCGTGCCCTGATGAGGAGCACTCAGTGACCACGTTGGAGCTCCGGTGGAGAACGGAGGGGGCTGCTACCGCTCCTCTACGCTAAACCTACTATGTCTGCATTGAACCGCTCTGTATATATGTTAAATTTACTTTGTATCTGCGCTAGGCCTACTCTGTATCTGCGTTAGACCTACTCTGTACCTGCGATAAACCTACTCTGTATATATGTTAAATTTACTTTGTATCTATGTCAAAGTTACGTTGTATCTATGTTAAAATTACTTTGTATTTGCGTTAGGCCTACTCTGTACCTGCGTTAAACCTACTGTGTCTACGTTGAACCTACTCTGAATCTACGCCACACCTACTTTGCCACCCTTCAATTGCCCTACGAGGGAGTCTGCATTAACTACACGTTGGGACTCCAGTGGAAAACGGAAGCAACTACTACTACGTTTATTTTCTGCATCCCATTCTATAGCCAGTTACAAAATGATGAGCTTGTGATGTTACCGCCTTGTTCACCAATGTACCTTTAGAAACAAAATTTACTGAAAATATTTTGGAGGTTCCTATTCCCATTCAACCATTTCTTCAAATGATCAAACTTTGTGTGAATAATAATTTGTTTGTGTTTGGTGAAGTGTTTTGCAAACAAATTTTCGATGTCGCTATGGTAGTCCATTATCAACAGTTGAGGCCAATCTCAATAATGTCGCTATGGTAGTCCATTATCAACAGTTTTGGCCAATCTCAATAATGTCGCTATGGTAGTCCATTATCAACAGTTTTTGCCAATCTCAATAATGTCGCTATGGTAGTCCATTATCAACAGTTTTGGCCAATCTCAATAATGTCGCTATGGTAGTCCATTATCAACAGTTTTGGCCAATCTCAATAATGTCGCTATGGTAGTCCATTATCAACAGTTTTGGCCAATCTCAATAATGTCGCTATGGTAGTCCATTATCAACAGTTTTGGCCTATCTCAATAATGTCGCTATGGTAGTCCATTATCAACAGTTTTGGCCTATCTCAATATGGAATACTCTGAATCAGTTTTACTTCCCAATTTGCCAGTTCAGCCTCCATTGTGGCTCCTGTACGTAGATGGTGTTTTTGCACTCTGGCCATCTGGTCAACCTATAGATGAAATTATAAACCGCCTAAACAGTTTGCCTTGCTCCATTAAATTTACTGTTGAGTGGGAGCAGGACAATAAACTACCTTTTCTTGATACTTTAGCACATCGTTCAACCCAACATTTTCGCTTCTCAATCTTTCGTAAGCCTATTCACTCTGGGATGTATTAGCATTTTTACTCGTGGCATCCGGAACATGTAAAAAAGGCCACTGCTCCGTCCCTCTTTCTTCGTGCCTTCAGACTATGTGATCCTCAATTTGTATCAAATGAAATTTCCTGTAATACTCAAGTACTAAACAAATGACTTATCCGGATAAATTCATAGGCACTGTTCTGTCACTAGTCAGATGCAAGTTTTTCGGTCCTCCGCGAGATGTTGCCGGTAAACCTAATGTTGTTGATTACCGTTCACTGCTGACTCTTCAGTGAAACCTTTGTTCATGAGATTTAACACTAGCATTGTTCATAAAACTTGTAACTCTCCCAATAGACAACTTGTTCAATCCAAAGAGCAAAATTTTTGTCCGATCTAAATTGCGGTAGTTATATTATTCTGTACAGTGATTGTGAGCTCGTTTACGTGGGTTAGACAGAAAGATCTCTTGTCAGTACACGTCAAGAAGCACAAGTGCTACGTTATGTTTGCCAAAACTAATAGCGCAATATTTCATCACGTTATGGACACCGACCATCGTATCAATTGGGTTCAGCTTGAGTATTGTTCAAATCAAATTCAAAGCAGGAAAGATTACTAATAGAATCCAGTTTGATCAAAAAGCTACCGCCTATATGAACACAATGCCTGGTGTTTGTTCGGTCGATGCAGTCACTCGAGACATCTTACTTAAATCTCGTGGACAAATAATGAACAATACCCCTCCTCCAAATTTGTGATGATTTTTAACCATGTTAATTTATTACATTTGTAGCCCACCTATTTTCTGATAACTGAGCGTTAAGATTCAATTTTTTAGCTAGTTTAGTAAAACTTACCTTTTCCTTCTACAGTTTAGGTTTTATTTGCCGCTGATGAGGGACATAGTATTGTTCCGACCATTTTGACCTTGTATCCGGGGCTTTATAATCTTGCTACCGTATCCACCGCGTGTCGTAGAAGGCGACTAAAAGGGCGCCCGGTAGCCGGGAGAAAAATCGTGCTACCGTAACCCCTGCGTGTCCTAAAAGGCGACTAAAAGGGGCGGAGCGAAGGGGCTAGGAATCCCGTTCTCTGTAAAAACCTTTCCTCGAAGACCTCAAGACGAGCGGGGGGAGGAGTGGCACATGCCTCTCCGAACCCTATTGTTAGGGTCGCTGAATGTGCGTGGCTGTAGTACGAATGATGTAAAGAGGGGGGATATTGGTGAGATGTTTGTGAGGAGGGAGTTTGATGTGTTGGCGCTGAGAGGGACGAAGTTGAAAAGTAAGGGCGAATGTGAGTTTGTGTGGTAAGTAAGAAAGTCTGGTGTGGAGGAAGGTTGGGCACGAGAAGGTGTGGTCTTGATATTGAGTTGACAAGTAGCGCTACCGAATGGAAGGAGGTGTCCTCAAGATTGATGTAGGTGAAAGTTAAGTTAGGCGTAGAAAGATGGGCATTTGTGAGTGCTTACGGACCTGGCAGCGAGAGGAGTATAGAGGAGAGGGAACAATTCTGGACTGACCTGAGTGAGTGTATTGAGAGTTTTGGAGGTAATTTCAATGTAGTTGTACTGGGTGACCTTCATGCGAGAGTTGGAGATGTAGTGGTGGAGAATGTGATAGGAAGGTATGGCGTTCCCGGTAGAAATGACAGTGGAGAAAACCTGATAGGTCTGTGTATGGAGCAGGAGTTGGTGGTCGGGAACAGTTTTTTCAATAAGCGAGATATTCACAAGTACACATGGGTAAGGATGGCCCATGGTGCAATGGTGGAGAGAGCACTGATGGATTTTGTGCTGATATCGAGGAGTGGTGGGGAGGCTGTTGGATGTGAGAGGTGCTGAGAGGGGAGGGTGGAGAGGTGTCTGACCATCTGCTGGTGGAAGGTAGATTAAGAGTGGAGCAGAAGTGGAAGGGCAACAAACGAGTGGGAGGAGGAAGAGAGGTAGTGAAAGTGAGTGGACTGAATGTGAAAATTAGAGCCGAGGAGTTCCAGCAGGCGTTGAAGGAAGAATAGGACAACGTGAGAGGACAGGACCCGAGAGATGTGGAAGAAGAATGGGAGACGTTAAGGGATGCGTTGCTGAGATGTGCGAAGGTGTTTGGTGCGCGCCGTGAGGGCGGGTGCAGAAGGAAAGGCTGCGAGTGGTGGAACGAGGAGGTCAAACTGGCGGTGGCACGGAAAAGAGGAGCGTTTGAGGAGTGGTTGCAGGTGAAGTCGGAGGTGGCTTATGAAAGGTACTAAGAGAGGAGAAACGAGGTGAAGCGGGTGGTGAGGAGAGCCAAAACGATGATGCCAGGTGGGGCAGACGGTTGTGCCAGAATTTTCAGGAGAACAAAAAGATGTTCTGGGAAGAGGTAAAGAGGGTGAGAAAGGGAAAGACCGGAAAGAAGGAAGTGGTGAAAGATGAAAACGGTCAGTTGTTGTTGGAAAGTGGTGATGTACGGAAGAGGTGGGTCGAGTATTTGGATGAGTTGTTGAATGTCGAGGATGACATTGTTGCTGTGAGTGGTGGTGCTCGGATGCCAGTTTTGGGAGAAAGACTTATTGCAGACATTATCAGGGAAAAGGTGCAGGAGGCGGTGGACGTGATAAAAGCAGGGAAAGCCCCTGGTTTGGATGGCGTTGCGACCGAGTGCCTGAAGAAGGGTGGAGTAACGATTGTCGAAAGGTTGGTGAGGTTACTGAACTTGTGTTTTGTGGCAGGCGTGGCACCGATTGAGTGGCGCAGTGATTGCCTTGTTCTGCTATATAAGGGCAAAAGAGATAAAAATGAATGCTGCAACTCGAGAGGTATCAGTCTGTTATGTGTGGTTGGTAAATTGTACGGGAGAGTGCTGATCAAAAGGATTAGACTATACGGACTGCGCAATTGGAGAGGAACAGTGTGGCTTTAGGACTGGTAGAGGGTGTACCGATCTGATTTTTCCAGTGAAACAGGTCTGTGAGAAGTACTTTGCCACAGGAAATGATGTATTCTGGGCTTTCATGGATCTGGCGAAGGCATACGACAGAATTGACCGGGAAGCGCTGTGGAGGGTGTTGCGTTTGTATGGAGTGGGAGGACATCTGTTGAAAGCGGTGACAGCCAAGCGTGTGTCAGAGTGGGAAGCGAGGTGAGTGATTGGTTCACAGTAGAAGTGGGACCGAGACAAGGTTGCGTGATGTCTCCCTGGCTGTTCAACCTCTATAAGGATGGAGTGGTCAGGGAGGTGAACGCGAGTGTGCTGGGTCGTGGCTTGGAACTGTTGGAGGCGAATGGGCGGAGTTGGCAGTCGAGCCAGTTGCTTTTTGCTGATGATACGGCCCTGGTTGCGGATTTAGAGGAGAAGCTATGTAGGCTAGTGTCTGAGTTTGGTAGAGTGTGTGAGAGGAGGAAGCTTCGAGTGAATGTGTGTAAGAATAAAGTTCTGAGATACTCGAGGACTGTCAATGCGAGCAAAATTAGTGTCACCCCAAATAGAGAGCTCTTGGAGGAATTTCAGTGTTCTAAGTATCTGGGCTCCCATGTGGAGATAACTGAACTAGTGGAAACTGAAGTGAAGGCGCGAGTGAAGGAGGGATGAAAAGTGTTGGGTGCACTGAAGAGTGTAATAAGCTGTAGGACGTTGGGGCATGGAAGCAAAGAGAGAGCTGTATGAGGGTGTTGTTGTCCCAACTGTGCTCTACGGAGCTCAGGCTTGAAGGGTGAGAACAGAAGAGAGAAGGTTGAATTTTTTCGAGATGAAATGTTTGAGGAGCATTGCTGGAGTAACGCTGAGAGACCGGATCACGAAGAACGTGGTTCGAATCAGAACAGGGATGGTGAAGAAGTTGAAGGACAGAGTGAATTCGCGTGTGCTGAGATGGTTCGGGCACATGGAGAGGATGGATGAAGAGAGATAGGTGAAAAGGGTGATGAATGCGGAGGCGAGTGGTCGCAGGCCTAGAGGTAGACCGAAGTTTGGGTGGATGGATGGTGTGAAGCAGGCGTTGGGAAGGAGAAACATGAATGTGGAGGTAGCGAGAGAGCGTGCAAT